>PYAF01001516.1:1114778-1136357 GCA_007407185.1 Glycine tomentella | reverse complement strand
AAACGTTCCTATTTATAGGAACTGAAGCGCCTAATAAAACGCACCGAATATTTTTCTTTCTTCTTCCGCGTTTTCCTCTTTCTCCAGCTGTGCCTCAATGTTTTTCTTCACGCTCCTGCGGCTGCTTTTTCTTTTTCTTTTGCTGCGGCCCACGCGGTTTGAAATTTTCTCCTTCAATTAAGGAGAAACAGCCAACAAAACGGCCACCCCAAGACGCGGGTGCGGCGATTGTGATGGACGCGCCGGTTTGGAGAACGAAGCCTGTGGTGGAAAGAGGAGGAACACCAGCATTGGTAAGAATTCCCGGCCACACCGTGTACTCACATTTGTTAACTAGAGTGAATGTCGTTGAAATTACCCCTGCAAAAAGTTACAAATTAACAATTCATCAAAATTAAATTATATTAATTCATTCCACCTTTGCATGATCACAATTTTTTTCCATTGCAGGTATGTTATTATAGAATATAGACATTACCTGATAGTGATAGATGAAGTGTTAGTAGGAATGAAAATAATGATAGTGTTGGGCGATCCATAATCTGACAAATAAGAAGAAGAAGAAGAACTGAGAATTATTTAGTTATATCAATTGTCCGAGTTCTTCTTCTTGTAATATGAATTTGAGAATGAGAAGAATTAATGGAAGGTGGTGGGGGTATTTATAGAAGAAAAAGAAGGATTAGGGAGGGAGGGAAATGTGTGTGTGAATCATAGTTTGTGGTGTGGGCCGTTGGTTTTACCAGTGGTGGGGACAGCAAACTGACCAAGCTAACGTTCAACTTCAATGTTTCTTTCATGTTCATTAACCTTTTTTATTGGTATTTCCCGGTGTGCCCCCAAGAATACACGTTTCATAATTAAACCAAAATATCGGTTGTACTTCACTTCCTTTGTCTTTTTTTTTTTATATATATATATATATATATATATTCTGGTTCACTTTCAAGATAGTTATGTTTGTCAATTCAATTCAGTTAATTTTTAGTTATTTTATTAGTTGAAAAATTTATTTGATTATTTGATAAATAAATTTTTTAAAGTAAATTTTTGTGCTTTTTAAAAGAAAAAATATATTTATATAACAAATCTTATAACAAAGAGAGAGAAAGGGGAAAAAATGAGAAGATAAAGAAAATTTTAAAATATAATAAATGATATGGTAGAGAAAGATAAACACATAAAATAATATTGTATAAATTATTGTAAGAATTATTGTACACTCATATATATCTATTTTTGAAATGCAACTTGAAGTAAAGTTTTTTAAAAAACAAGTTTATAGTTTTTTATATTTTATTTCATTATTATGCTTAAAAATATTTATTTAATTTTTTATTATCCTTTTTAAATGTCATTTTATATTTTCCAGTTATATCAATTTTACTAAACACTTGTGATTTAATAAGCTTTTCGTTATCAACTTTCAATTTTCAGTTATCTACTAACTCTTCAATTTTCAATCAACTTTTCAAACTCCAGTTAATTTTTCAGCTAATTTTATCTATAATAGCCTAAAAACTATTAATTATATCATATTCATATTAAAATCAGGAATCAAATTAAATCTACTAAATGATAGCATTTTTTCTTGAGTTTAATGTTTATATAGTGACGATATAAAATAATTTTACACTGTCATTCAATCATAGATAATTATTTCATTTACTTTAAGATAATTATTTTAAAAATTAACAAACTTATTATCCATAATGAGTTATAATTGGATAAGTGTTTAAGTTTTTTTTTACTGTGTCAATACATGCATAATTCTTTTTCTCTTTTTTTCTTATATTTTATCACTTCTCAATTTTTTATTGGTTCTGTGTGAGAATGATATGTTGGGTTTCTATTCACCTAAATATATCTCTTAGAAACATGCAACTAATATCAGGTAAACATGATATTTCAATTCATATTTATATATATGAGGACTGAGGGGGAAATATAAGAGAAAGAACTGTACAAGATACAAGAGAAAAAACTGATGTTGAAAACTCATTGACAACGTGTCTACTGTCTAGGTTTTGTTTTGTGCATTGAATAAAGTAGAAATAGCAGCATGAAAAGAAAATGAAATAAAGCGTGATAATGTTAAAAGGCTCATAAACTTTAAATTAATTATGACCATACTCGAAGAAAATCAAATTCAAAACTAAATAAATTTTTACTTATTTTAAGAATAATTTCATTTTAAAAGATAGAACTGTATTTATTTTGAGATGGAATTAACTTGGGAGTGATTAGTGCAACATGAATTACACAAATGTTCCTCTTAAGTGAATGTTAAGGTCAATGATGAAGAGAAGAGCGATGGAGCTCACAGATGATAATGCAATGTCCAGACAAAAGGGGTTTGAATTTTTCATCAAGTGTGACATCCTACAATCCTATGTGGCGTCCTACACTACTTGCAGTTAGCGCAGCCTCTGCTTAGAGGGATTACCAAATGGATAAAAAGCGGGTCTTAGTTGCCAACTTTAGCAATTTTGACACGATTTCGACCATATCATCATTTATTATTATTTTTATGTATAGAATTCTTAACCTCTTTTGACTATTTCATGCACTACTTTACTACTCCTTGCTAGCTTCTACCAAATGGAGATTACAAGAAATTTATTCTGGCAGTTAGTTGATTAAGTTGCTTAGTCTGTTGTTGTAGTTAGCTTCAACGTCCCACTTTCTGATTGGAAAAATTCGTATCATTGTTGAACTGCTTCAGTTTTTGCTGCAACCAACAAAATTTTCATAGGAATTACTATAAGTTATTGCCCTGAAATTTAATCACATGGGAAAACAACCATTGATCCAGATATTTAAATGCAATTATCTCATAACTCATCCAAGGATTCGATAATAAATCTCCTGACCTTGAAAATATCTAAAAATTAGAAAAAGCACAATTAAAATATCTGGGTGATGATGGGCCTTATTTAGCAGCCTTAATTAGCAATTTAACTTGTGAAAAAAATACTAGTAGGTCATTTGAATTGTAATTATCAACTAATATAGCCCGCCGCCTTCCATGAAGACTTGATTAGTGTATTTATTTCTCTTTTTCAGGTTACCGCTTTATGCACGCAAGTTCCCCTAGTTGAGAGCATGTTGATTTATCGTTGAGATAAAGACTCTTATAAACAGATATAGTATAGTATAATATAATGTTCCTATTGGTGACAAGAAGCAGACTCTAGTGACTCTTCAAAACACATGAATTGTAACTTCAAAAAGAGTATCTAACCAATAACTACAGAACTGCAAGAGTTAGGGGAAGTAGAATAGGAAAACAACAACAATCTTCATATTGATAGATACTTGCCATTAGTCCATTCCTAATGGTAGGTGTTAATAAACTCTATACCTCTAGACAAAAAAATCACTAGCAAAAAACAAAGTCGAGTAAGGATAAATTATGTAACTTTAATCACTGATGAAGAAATTGTCAGTTGATATTCTAACTTATTCAAGATTTGTTATACATATTCACATAATATAGGTCATGGATTTTTTTCATCAACAAATGAAATTATTTATTTCACCTTTTGAAGTGAGTTGCACATTTTAGAGAAGCTGGATATATGCTTTTAACAGCCAACAGAATTCGGGTTTTATGATATTAGTTTCTTGGTAAAGTCTAAAATATCTTACATACCAGTGAACTGCCTCAACTCAGTTGTTGTCTGTTATGATTTTGTTTTCTCTTAGTTGATGTATAATTAATATGGTTTACTAAATTTTATAATTATATTTTTTAGAGATTACTAAATCAATAATTATTAATCAACAACAAATGAGTTCAATATATCCTATGACCTGCTACCTAGCGCCTATGAAGAAGAAAAAAAGAAGCATCTTGTGATTTGTGTCATTTTTCAAATGCTAATTAACTCATGAACACCAAATACAGAGAAGCTTCTAAAACTTGAAGAATCTTAGGTCATCTCTAACCCAACTTCTCTAATTGAAGTTCTTAAGTAGGATCCACTTGTACAATAATTCATTTTTACCCTTTTTAAGTTATGCAACTCAATCCTTCTAACCCAACACCTCAGAAAAAATTTACTAAATGGGAGGGGAAGAACAGCCACCGAAAATGTGTAACGGGTTGCTGCACGTTAGTTTTTATTTATTTTTAATTACAAAAGCCTTGATTGATATTGACATGTTGACACACAAACACATTAGGCACTGTTGCTTGAGACAATTCCTAGTTGTTGATGCTCTTTGGAGGTCAGAGTCATTGATATGCGCCTAGCATAAACTATTTTCCAAGCTTAATGGAGCCATAATATACCTTAGAGTGAATAATAATTGCTCCTTTTTGTTAGAATTGATGCTTAATGTTTCAAAGTGATGTTTTCCATCAAATTATGCTTGTGACAGAAAAAGCAGCTAAGAAGAAGGTTTTAGCGCGATCCGCGCCAAGTCTAGCGCCATCCGCGCCACTTGTCATGAGCCACGTGAACCGCGCCAGAAGCAGCGCGAGTAGCGCGAATAGGGCTCTGGAAAGTGAAACCTCACTGGATTTTGGCGCGACCAGCACCACATGTCGCGCCAACTGCCCCAGAACCCCTCTGCAATTAAAGAACTCTCCTTGACGCCAGCCGCATGGAGAGCAGTGTCATCCGCGCCAGGTTCAGCGCAACCAGCGCCATGCACCACGCGATTCGCGCGATACTCGATTTCTCCAGATCATTAATGCTGTCAAGGGCAAACTTTGGGGTTTTCACTTCCCCAGATATAAATACTCAATACCTACAACTTGGAGCGCACTTTTTGACACGAAATTTCACTAAAGAAGGCTGAAGAAAGCTTGGGAGTTTAGCTAGGGCTTGGAATTGTGATTACAAGTGGGATTCATCCTTCTTCTCTACCTCTTCCTTGCTTGTGTATTAGCTGAGCATGCTTCTTTTTTATGTACCAAGGCCAACCATGACTAGGTTTGGCTAGCTTTCATTTGTAGTTAGGGCCAACACTTGATGTAACTCCCTTTGGATTGGAGTGGATATTATTATTCATTTATATCAAGTTATTTCACTTTGCTTTGGTTGAATGCATGTTTATTTCTTGCTAGAATTGATCAATCTAGTAGGATATTGAAAGCTAGGATTTGCAATAGGAATGTTGGAACTTTATGCTTGGACTTGGGTAAAGTGACAAGCTTTACATTGACTAGGAATAGGAATGTATGCTTGCATTTCATTTGATGTATCACTTAATGATTGACCTAAGGAATGCCACTAAGGAATTAGGGTCTTTACTTGAGTTAAAGGGCTAATGTCACTAAGGAATTAGAGCTTAACTAGCAATTGATGAAGATGCATGACTTGGGTAACTTGTGGTGAATGAATATAGTAGTCAATCCATATGAGAAGGTGAGGAGCATTAACTATGGGTTGCCCTAACTACTATCGTTAATATATCATTACAACACTAAGTTATTTGTTCATAATCATTTAATGTTCATAGTTTAGCCTTTAATTTCAATCATTGATACATACACAACACAAACTTCCTTCAAACTTTTGTCATCCAACTTTTAGATATAAGTTATAATACAATCGGTGCATCAATCTTCGTGGGAACGATATCTTTCTTATCACTCTATTACTTGAAACGAATGGTATACTTACCGAGTTCGCAACAGTCATCAAAGTGCTCCTTGGTGCCAAGAGGTATTTATCTTGGAAGCAACATATATCTTCAACTCATGTCTATAAATATAATGTTATTTTTCCTTTAAGGAATGAACTCTTATTTATATTTTATGATACTACCACCTCAAACTCTCTCTGGCATAGGCATTAGAGTCCTAAGAAGTGTCACCACCTCAACCACTAAATTCTACTATCTCTCAACAAACGTATCACCAATAAATAACAAATCACTAGAAAAAGGAAAAACTGCTAAACTACACCAACACAAACGAATGCATTTGATTGGTTATTTTTTATGTTTAGCACCCACTTGTTTTCTGACAAAAAGAAATCATCACTTATTGTTTCTCTTAAAAACTTACGTGTGTACATTCGTATGTTTTGTGCATCTAAGACTTAGCAACAAATAGCAGCTCTCCTAGAAAAAACACTCAAAGCACCACCTAATCTGAGCGTAGCTAGCCCTTTTGTCTTGGCTTCACTTCGTATCAATTACAATCCAAATAACATTTGAAGATATAAAGAAAGAGAAAAAAGATTATGAGTTTGATTTCCTTTGCTAACAAAACTTTTATTTGTTGATAAAATAAAAAACTTACAATCCAAATAAAATGTAAAATTTGGTTTGTAATATTTTATTATGAATTGATTTGGAGAACTGAAGTTTTCCCAATATTCAAGCAACCACTCAATCCTCTGCAACTGCATGCCACCAATACTTGACATCACGACAACATGATACGCAAAAACCATGCAGATCTTTTGTTGTGTTTTCAACATCCAAAGTGCGCCCTAGTTACAATTTGTATGAGTTGATGGCACGCAAAATCCCACCACCATGACAGAGAAATAAAATAGAGTATTAAGAATGAGTTACTCAACAAGTACCATGATAATAATTTATATAATAGATTAAAAGACAATTGGCTGATCATCATGACATAAGAGCTATAATTAAAGATCTAATAAGCGTGATGAATTGCGTGAGTAATGCCTAGCTACTAATCAATCCTTCATCAAGCTCAAGGTCTGTATTAAGATAATTGCCTAACGATTCCACTGAGGTGCGAATAATTCGAAAATCCATTGCGCCAGTTCGAAATGTATTGCAAGTTGAAACTTAACTTCTTTCTGTTTCATTCGAAATAGTATCATGTTATATTCGGTCGTATCTGGCACATGAGATTCTATCCACCAGAACCAAAAGCATACATCTTTTTGTTGAAAATTTCTCCATA
The DNA here is from genome assembly GCA_007407185.1 of Glycine tomentella. Classification (NCBI taxonomy): domain Eukaryota; kingdom Viridiplantae; phylum Streptophyta; class Magnoliopsida; order Fabales; family Fabaceae; genus Glycine; species Glycine tomentella. The sequence continues at coordinate 1,129,459 of PYAF01001516.1, read as the reverse complement.
ATTAAGTTTGGTTCACATTCAAGTAAACATGTAAATTCAAATACATAAGAAATTAAAGAGCACATTTCAAAGCATGTTTAAGAAGTTGTAGAGTACTTTCCAAGGATATGGAATTGATTTCTTTGACCTTGAAACTTACACACTCTACTTAGAAAAGTAAAGATTGGAATTACAAAGAGCTTTGTGAATGTAGCTCATTTATTGGCACACACTACTCACTCTTGAAGGAAATCACACCTCTCTCTTATAAATAGGGAGGCTTGTAAAGAGTTGGAGCATCTCATCTCATCCCATTCAAAGAGAAACAAATCAAGAATGATAGTAAGAAAGATAATTCTAGTTTCCACCACACTTGATGAAAGTTGAGAAAAATTATAAATCATCCTTGTTTTTATAAATCATCCTTGTTGAATAAGGTTGAAAGATATTCTCTTGTATTGAAAGAGTTATTGTAATCCTACTTAAAAGTGGAAATATTTACTTGCTTGATCATGTGATTTTTATCTTTCACATTGAAAGGGTTTTTCACGTTAAAAATTCTTAGTGTCATTTTTCTACTCTCTATTCTTGTTTTTTTCCGTTTTTGCTAAGTGTCTATTTTGAGTCTACATAGAGAGAAATAGTGTTGGTGTTTTCCAATACTTGTTTGAGTTGTTTCTAGTGACTAAGTATTTCCATTTGTAAAAACTTCAACAAAGGCAATTGCTTTCCTTTCCAAGCGACAATAGGCAAGATATCAAATTGTTGCCTAGAACCTATGAAGTGCAACTATTCTCTCTTGTTTAAAGTATCCTTGTGTCGGACATATTTTTGACATCGATAAACTTCAACACTTGTTTAATACTTCTTATGAAATATCTAATTCAATTTTTTTTTCTTAAACACTTAAATTATCACATTTACATAACTTATATACTTGAAAAACATAAAAGATTTATTTAAAAAGATGAATATATTAGCAATTTAGATATTTTATTACAAAGTATTCATATTTCATTTTATTAAAATTTCTTCTTTTTTTAATTTGTATGCGATGTTCTCGTATTTTAGATAATACTCATGTGTCCCATGTGCCATAATCCGTACACTGTTCACTGGAAGGGAATGAAAGGCAGACAGAATTGGGCACATGAGTTTGTGCCAAATTATTGCCAATATGGCAATATCAGAGCCACAATTTAAAGAACTTTTTAACGGATTAATTTGATCATGTTATTAGTCTTTGATTGCTTGAATAGTTTCCTAAAAGCACACTTTGTAAGTGGCTGTAAAGTAGTGGGTGTTAACAGCCAATGTGCGGATTCATCTAACAGTCCCACATCGAAGGATATTAGAGCAGAGAACTAAAATAGGTCCTATAATAGTAAAATGTTTGGGCTCTAGTTAGCCATGATCCTTCAGGCAGTTAATGGGATATGATGAGTGGTGATATCTCGCATCATTTATGCGAGTGGGGTGCCTGCCCCAGCCTGGTTACGACACATAGGCACTCACCTTTTAACCAGTCTGATCCCTAACCTGAAGTTCGTTTAATCCTAACTACTTTTCTTTTATATATATTTCAGTTCGGAGCATCTACATATAAAAAAATGTATTCTTGAATGAGGAGTTAAAATACTAATGTTTGTTGCTATTCTTAGGACATCAGTAAAATGTTAAAAAGTTAAAAGAAACAAAAAAAGAAATATTTTTATTGATTACAATTAAAAGAATTTTTTTTTTTTATTAATGAGTAAAATTGTGTTGTGATTTTTTTTATGTTTTCTTATCATTATTATAACCAAAAAAATTCCTTTATTTTAAGGATATTAATTAGTAAAATTATTTCTTTAATATGATATGTAAAGTGGATAGCCTAAGGATATTAATTAGAAATCTATTGTCAGTATTGAGAGATAAAAATTGACCACCAAAATGTAATTATCATACAGCTCATCCATAAATAATATAAAAAAACATTATATCTATATGGTACTCCAACCCTTTTGTTGTAGTTGTAAACAGGTGAATCCCCTAACTCTTGCTATATGCCAAACTTTGACACTTGGTTTCTAACTCCTGGATTCCTTCTCCTCGATCCTGTAATAATCTTTTATCCTCTTGAGAAATTTTAGTTTTCAATAGCTTTGCTAAGGATATAAGTTGCATCATCTTTTGACTGAAATTCAAGTCGCTTAGGAGTTCTTGAAGCTTGTGAGCATCGGCATCATGGCATTAAGGTGACCAAATACTGAAGCTGAGTCAAAAAATCAATGATGTCAAAATATATTGCTTCTCGATGCAGTTCAGTGTCTGGAGGAAAATCAGGTTAAGCTACCAGAGTTTAAGCTTTGACCTGGTTTATGGGGAGCTACAGAAAATTTCCATTTAGCATAATCCAACAAGAAATAAAACAAATGATATAACTTAGAAAACAAACATTTTATTTAGACCACAACACTTGCTAAGGTTACTCCTAATTAGCATGGCACAACTTAACAATCACGTTTATCTGATTGATAATGTTAACATAGTGTAGAGCCCGACCAGCTTCACTATGTCTTGCAGAATCCTTACTATGCTTGAGAGTGGATGCACCTACTATGAATCCACAATTTCATAAAATCTTAATGATCAGAAGCAATTTTCTAGAGATAAGTCTCATTGAAATCTAAGTAATAGATGGCAGAAAGATTCACATAAAACTTTGCACATATATGATCAGAACACATCAAACAACAAAAGTGGTTCAGGTTTCACGTGATCTTACTGATTTCCCTAATCCTTTTAACCAGCATGCCAATCCAAACAGCAAAAATGATTAAGAGGAAAAACTGCTTTAGAAGTTAGGAAGATCATAAGCAGATATCATATTAAAGAATGCCAACAAAATAAAGCTTTTAGATGAAAGAGTTACCAACACACTTCTAGTATTGTACAGTAATTTCTAATACATTCCCGCTATGATTTCTAGTTAAATTATAACTTGTAAGACGACCAAAAAGAATATATATTAATCAAATTAACAAAAGAATCGTTGTTGAGACTGATATTATTAGGAGAAACGTAAATTATGCAGAAACACACACATCGTTGATTTCTCAAGTGAATACATAGTATGTGCACTGAATATGATGGAGGGAAAATAACTAAATTAGTAACAAACTTCATCCAACAGTAATAGTCTAATAGAAAGACTCTAATTGAGGAACTAATTTAAGTGTTTTAGGGGCTGATAACAGTGCATAGGTGTTGTTTATTAAGTCAAGTAGTGGGTGGTAGTAGGCAATGTGAGTATTTATGTTTTAGTCCCACATCGACGGATATTGTAACAGAGAATTAAATTAGCTCCTATAAGAAATTCTCTTCAAAGTATGAAATGTTAAAATTTTTAGAAAAAAAATTAAAGAAGAAATTTGTGAATTGATCAAAATAAATTTTTGTATCTACATTAAATCATTTAAATTGTAATAATGAAATAATAGAAGTTAAAGGCTTGGTTGTGCAAGGTCTGACATGGAGTGGGTTGGAATACGATCTTTTTAAATAATAATAAAATGAAAATTATTTTAGATGGACCTAGAGGGGAAGAAAATATTTGGATTCTAGGGTCATTTTTTTCGAGAGGTGAAAGAATTTGTTATTTTAATCCAGTGATAAAATTTAATTTAGATTCTTGGATTTTATTTGTATAGAAACATTTTTTTTAATGACATTAAAAAATAATATTTTTTAATAAAAATGGAGTTTTTGAAAGTTCTTTAAATCAAACTTTCGCTTGAGCAAGAATAATAATATATTGAATAATAATAAATTGATTGATAGATATTTAAGAATCTCTATTAAAAATGTTCTTAAATTTGTGAAATGATTAAATTAAATTCATAAAAACAGGCTTATTGGAAATAACAGTTTGCGAGGAAAAACTTAAATAGGATATGCGAAGTGATTAAAATACCAATTTCTTTCATCATGCAGTTCATCATTTTTGTTCATTTACTAATTTTCTGGAATTAGTTTTTAAAAAAGTAAATGTGGATGAAATATACATCAAGAAATTGAACATTAAAATAACGCAAACATTTATTTTTTCCAACTATCTATCAGAAACATCAAATAAAAACTAAAATGTTCTATCTTGCTTCCCTATACAAAAGTAACTTGAAAAGTAAATAAGTAAATGAAGTTTATCGTCAGTATTGAGATGTAAAAATTTGACCAACAAGCTATTAGTATTATCTTATAGCCCATCTATAATATCCAAAACATTAGATCTTTGGTGCTCCAAGCCTTCTCTAGTAACAGGTGAACTTCCTACACTAATGCTATGATGCCAAACTTTGGCACTTCTTTTCTTGGTTACTTCAAGATTCTCGCTTTTGCTAACTCCAGGGCTTCTTTTCCTCATAGTTACCTCTTCTAATAATCTTTTGTCCTCTTGAGAAAATTTAGATCCCAAAGGCTTTTTAGTACTGTCTAAAGGTATAAATTGTAACATCTTTGATTGAAAATTACGTCGCCTAGGAGAAGTTCTTGTTGGCATTTGCCTCATGTTATTGTGTCTGTATCTTACAAATGTAACCAAATAGTGAAGGTGAGTCAATAATTCGATGATGTAAAAATCTATCTTTTGCTTCTCAGCGTAGTAAAGTGTTTGGAGGCGAATCAGGTTACTTTCTCTGGCCGTATTTTCTCCAAACTCATTGCTGCAAACCGCAACAAAATTACCACAAATCATACTGCTAACTTCAATTGTCCTCTATAAAGCAAGACTTAAAATGTTTAAGTCCGTAATAAATGAGCCTCTAATAAATTTTTTCATTATTTTGATTCTATGATATATTGAAACTTTTGTTGAGTTCGTGTCATCAATTAAGTGATATTATATCACCTTGTAAACTGATTTATTCAACATTATCAACAGTTGTGATAATGTTACGTCATTACTTAATTGACGACATAGACTTAAAATAAAAAATTTAATATATTATATACTAAAAAAAGAATGAAAAAAATTATTAGGGACCAAAAATAAAATTTGATCATTTATCAAAAAAACCTTAAATATGTTTAAGCCTAAAAACAATAATGATATTCATACAATTCTCCATACGAAAGTATGAAACAAAAACTAACCATGTATTTGCCCATTCGCCAACCCATCCAAAACCTTGATGTGCTCTGCAAGATTGACATCAATGCAAAAAATATATATAATTATTTAAAAATTAGCTAGGGACCGATATTGAGTTTCTTAAATTTACAAAATATCTTACTTGGTCGTATTTGTGGCAAATGGATTGAGCCACTGCAGAGTCTTGTCCATTTCAGCTTTGACCTGAGTGATGGAGAGCTAAAGAAAATTTGCATTTAGCATAATCAAAGATCAAGAAATAAAACTCCAATGATCAAGAAGCAGTGCTGGGAAGACATACCTCTTTCATAGCATCAATGCTTTGCATCCGGGAAGGAAGTGCACTCTTAATATTATTTGGCAATCCATGATACAATGTGTCTCTTATATTTGGAGGAAGAACGGTTGGACGAGATGCCTGATACAAGTTAGAAACACACATTTTATTCTGATAACAACAACTACTTGCTAAGGTTACTCTTAATTACACTAGCATGGTACAAACTTACAATCATGTTTATCTGATTGATAATGTTAGCATAGTGCAGTGAGAGGCCAGCTTCACCAAGTCTTTCAGAACCACTACAATGCTTGACAGCGGTTGCACCTGCCAGAATCCACAATTTCATAAAATGTTCTAGAGATATATGTCTCAATGTTTTTTAATGGTATACCAATGAAACCCAAGTAATAGACAGCGGAAAAATACAAATCAAATCAAATACAGCGGAAAAAATGATTAAAAACTGCTTTAAATTTCAAAAGATGCTTTCACAGGGCAATTAGAGCCAGAGAAGACTTGAGCAACAAGTATACCACAATACGGAATGGATTTTTTTATTATTTTTTTTTATAAAAAAAATAGGGATGTGATTGATGAAGCAAGTTCAGACTTCAGACCACAAGCTTACTTGATATAATGAATTCCTTGTGCATAAGAGCATGCATACAGACACATAATAATTGATTTTGAATTCCTACTAGATATGATTTCATACCATGATCTCCAAGGAACTCCAAAATTGCTTGATCTATATGGGTAACGATCTCGACAAGCTTTTCAACTATCTGCAGTAAGTAATTGCACGGAACAAGTCCACTGATGTAAAATACTTTTCCATTGATACCCAAAACTTATCTATTCAAATGCAGGGAATGCAGGAGATTGAAATAATGAACGTTTCAAATGAGAGGAACTTTTCCTTCCTATAAATTATAAAATAGTTATTAGAATCACAATCTCGTATACCTCAACCAAATTTCTGGACCAAAGAGATTTCTTTTTCAAGCTTCTAACAAGCTTTCTTTGATGCTTTATTTCAATCTGAAAAGCTGTGATACTGTCCCCTACAATTATAAAGAAACTGACATGTCAAAAATCAGTTAAATACTGCAGATTATAATTTGCAGATAATGTGTAAGACTGACAACCTAAAATGATAACTCTCAGGCTGACCAAAAATTGAGAATATTATTCTCTTGCTATTGAGACTGAGATTAAGAGAAGTGGAAATTTTGCAGAATACATGTTTCATTGATTTCTATGTGAATATATAGTATGTACACTGAGTATGATGGAGGGAAAAGAACAGAATTAATAACTAACTCCAACTAACCGCAACAGAAGGAATCTAATTGACTTGTTTGGATAAATTAAAATCAGCTTTTAGAGAAGTTAAATGAGATTAAACACTTGTTAGGGAAAAATATATTGTGAAGTTTCTAACCGTTGAGAGGAAGATTTAAGGATTCCATTTCCTTAAGCTTGTGCTGATAATCTTGTTCAAAGCGTTCTAACGAAGTTAGCTCGTGATATAATTCCTATGTAGAAAAAAGAAAAATTTATTTAAAGAAGGAACTAATAAAAATTCAAGAATAAAACTGAACTTTAAGCACATCAACTTCAATCGTAGATTAAACACTTAACAGCTACAAATACATCGATCCGGTATGCTACAAAATGCATATTTGTAAACCGAAAAGTATAAGATATAAAACCACTCAGCATGCATATAAGATATCCCAAATATTGGCATAACGGCTTTGCTCATTGCTCAGTCATCAGTTAACCAAGGAGACAAATCATTGCTTACAGCAGTATTCTGAGCTAGAGTGGTCAATTCCTGCATTGTCATTTCTGCCTCTACCCTTGGTTGCTTGTTGTCCAAGATATCCAAATGTAATCTGAAATGTTTGTAATTATTTGAGAATTCAATCATGATGAGTTAGCATAGTCTTGTCATTAGCCAACATTTAAAAGCAAGCAAAGTCACCTTGAGAAATATCGTTCAAGGTTATGCAACTGAGGGTCCTTACATATATTTCCAAATCTAACTACTTCCCGGGAGAAGGCATTGAATTCTTCCCTACAGATTCCCCCAAAATTCAGAGATAAAGAACATTAGAGAGAAAGGAAAATATATATACATCCAAGGGAATATAAAACTCCGTTCTCTAAACAAGCAAAAGACCTTTTGTCAGCTTCAACAAGACCTATTAACTCCTTTGTATCAGTTGAAACTAATTGTTGCACCCCTTCTGATTGTAAAACCTCCTTCTTAAGGAACTGAATGTTTTCTTCGGACACTGATTGAAACAAGATTGCTCCTTTGTTTATTGTATTAGCTACTTCAAATGCCAATATAGATATTTTATTCCCTCTAGGAGCCATGCCAGAGCCAAACCCATTACTATTGCTTAACTTCGGCACGCCACTTCCAAGTGTGTCAAGAACTTCTACTGCCCTCTCACCCGCTCTTCCCCAAAAGGAGCCTCTCTGGGAGCTCTGTGAAAAGAAGAGACAACATTAATCAAAGTGTAAACCATCAAATTTCCAATGCAAAGGCTCCATAACAGAATGAGAGATGCCTTTCATTGAACTCAAATAAAAGCAGCAATAGATTCATTTTATTCTGCTTATAATTTCACAATTATCAGTAAAAAAAATAAAACTGCAACCATAAGGGAATCACTATTTCATATTAACTGTAAAGGGTTGATTTGTGTCAATTCCACCAAAAAAGTTTTCTATCAGTTCATATTTCAAAATGATCAATATGTAAAATCAGAACAAGTTCTTATTAAGGCCTCTAACCTCAATTATTAGTTTACTGGATGCAAACAGGTTCTCCGCCTTCATAAAAAATTTGGCTAACATATCTTCAGTCAAAACAATAGTGGAATGCATAAATGTAATTAATCTTCCAACTCATTCATAATTGATCCTATATACATTTCCAAACATGTTTATGGTTATCTCATATAATTATTTTTCCTAACACAACATTGTTATAGTAAGAAAGCCCCTTACAAATTTAAAAAAGAATTTAATTAGAATGTTTTGTAAAGGTTTTTTACATGGTCATCCAATTGCAAGTTATTAAAAAACTATATATCCATTGTCCATAGGTTTCTCGCTATGCGAAAGTAAGGGGGAGAGATATTGTCCACAACTTTATCCTTGTATATGCAAAGAGGTTACTTTCGAATTTGAACTCGACCAACAAGTTACCAACATACAACAAGTCACCAATTGCAAGCTATTATGAATAATGAATTTGTTGACTTTTATTCACACACAATATCTTAAAAAATGTGTTTACTCTACGTTTCAGGAGAATAATATTTTGTTACCTCTCTACCAAATCAATTCAGCTTTAGAAACAAAAATCAGTAGAGGGAAAGTACCTCTTTGCCTTCTTTTCGACTAGGAGTGGATAACTTGAATTCCCCTGAAAATCCGGAGTTTGGCTTCTTTTGCTTTCTACCAGTCCTTGAATTTGAATAAGAATCTTCTTTCCCCTCTGCAATGCTCTTCAAATTCTTAAGCTTCTTACCCAAGGTTTTCCCTTCAACCTCTTTGTTTTTATTTTTCTCAGCCTTACCAGCTGAGCAAACAGACCCCATTATTGTCTAAAAATTCAACGCCTGCACAAATTCGACTTCTACTTCAATTTACACAAGAGATGTGACTTTGCATCTTTAAGTTATATAACATGGTAAACAAAACACAGAAAAAATAAAATAAAGAATGAAAGCAATAACATTGACATGCATAGTTTATTATGACAAGTGTGAAAAAAAAAGTACTAACATAACAAACCAAAGCTGTTTTGATTCAACAATCCACTGAATATCATCACCCCAATAAGTGTTTCAATGGAAACATACCTATTTAGTACTATTGACAGAGAGTGTCCAAGTCCAAAACGGAAACTCTAGAAGAAGAATTGGCAAGGAGGAAGAAATAGACTTGGCGGGGAATTAATAGACACAAGGCAAACAAAAATGAAAGAGATGATTAAGGAGTTTTGCTTGGACTGAATTGGAATGTGATAGGTTCATGAAGGATATTCGAGTGGTTGAAATTTTAAATTTTTTGAATATCCTTGTGGAACATATAAAATAAAATAAATAATAATACAAGTAAACTATGAAATTAAAATAAGAGACGCGTAATTGGAACTGAAAGGAGAGGAAATTTCGTGGCATGAACCGTGACAGTGTTGAAATCTAATTGGAATCAAAGACTGCTTCAAACTTTGATAGTGTGTGATTGTCATGCGCTACGTATGAAAGAGAAAGCCAACGTGAAAACGCACAAAACTTTAGTATCGCCCAGTGCCTACCTTGTCCAGTTTTGTTTGTTTTAGGCAATGGTTTTTTTCTGACTATACTTACTCCTCTTAACTCCCAAGTCGTAGTATTTGTCTTAAGTTTGGTTCAACGTTACGTAAATTATGAATTTATGATTTTCTTTTCGTTTATCGTTGATTATTACCACTCTTTAAAATTAATTTAACGCAAAAAGTTTAACTGGGTTATTATAATTGCTATGAAGAGTTGGTTTTAAATTAATTACGTTAATATCGAGGAGTTTATTTTAGAACTAAACAAGCACTTGATCAACCAATACACAACGACTACGTCACGATCGTTGAATTTAACACGTTGAAATAACTATTTCCTTTGTCTTTTCGTGAAAGGTGTGTTTTACCACAACTAGGGTGGAAAATACGAAAATATATGTTGGATGAGTTTTTATGTATACATAATTAAAATACCTATAGATCATATACTAAACTCGTCTCTTTTGAGGTTTAAAATTATTATACATGAATTAAAATATCCTTATTTAATATCTTGATATTTAAATACTTGAACCATTAGTGATGGATATTTAATAAGCAAATATTTAAGAAAAATGCATTTTAAAATTCTAAAGGATTTGTCTAATTGATCCAAGGTAAAAATGGAATTAAACAACCACATCTTTAATAACCTATAAAATTTAGACATTTATCTTATTTTGAATTCTACCATTAATTTAATTACTATCACGTTTAATGTTTCATTCTTTCCCTCTCTTGAAGTCAAAATTTCATATATAATACACATAGCCCATTTCATACATTTTTTTTTCATACACTCTTTTGTTATTTTTATTCTATTCATTTTGCAACATACAAGTATAGTATTTTTTTTAAAAAATTATAACATTTTGATTATCACCTACATGTCATATTATTTATTAGCTTAATAGATGAAGAATTAATTAAATTTTAATTTTAATTAAAAGCTAATAAGTAAAATTATACTAAAATGCATAAATATATGTAATAAATTATACTCTTTATTCACTTTAGATAAATATTTTTCATTTATTTTAAAACTAGAAAATTAATTTTAATTTATTAATCTGGATTAAATATGTAAATTAACTTTTAAAAAAATATTTTCTCCTCTTGCCTTACTCCCCACAACTCGAACCCGCTGCATCCATTTTCTCTTTTGTTTGTCCTCTCATATATCCCTCCGTCACACACTAAATAAATATTTAATATTATGGTTAGAGATTTTCCTATAATGTGAATCATAGTTAAAGGTTAGATAAGAAAAGCTCCTGGAGAACAGTAACAATGACTTTTGCTCCATTGCTCAAAATTTTTATAGCTTTGTTCCGTATGAAGCTATATTTTTATTTAACCATATGGTAAAATCTCATTGCCTCTACATGAGTTATGCTAAGTTTATTGATTTTTTATTCATTAAAATTAATGAATTCATTTTTTTTACAGTAAAAGGAATGAATTCATTATCTTTATATGTGGACACTTAATGAATTTAAACTATTTTTTTGAAAAAAATAAGGGATATCTCTTTATATATTAAAAAATAGGAAAAATATATTTAGTCTCTATATTTTCATTGAATCTTGTTTTTAGTCTTTAAACTTTCATATCCTTTAATTTAGTTTATAAAATTTTTTAAAAAAAAATGTTTTAGTCCTTCCTCACATAATATTTATTAACGGTGTTAACTTGTGTTTAAGGTGACAAATAATGTGTTTTTATTATTTTTTAAAAATAATTAAAATGATATGGGAAATTGATTTTTTTAAAAAGAAGTTATCAAAATATCTCTCTCAAATATATTAAACCCTAACTTTCAAAATATCTCTCTTATTCTTCACAATCAATGAAAGGAATTCGGGTGTGGAAAAAAGTTTTTGTTAAAAGCAAAAGCCGACAATTATATATAATAGAAAAATGTCTTAGAGATGCAAAAGTTAGGAAGATAAAAAAATAAAATAAAAAAACATTTAATACAATAGTACATCTGATTGGTAATATTACGTATTCTTTGTAATGGTGGTACTTATGATGCCACTTTAATTTATATAAAAATATTTTTCTTATGGTGACACTTTGGTAATTAACCATTTTGCAAAATATCCCTGTAACCGAAACATTTTTTCCCTAAAGCAAATAATACCCTAACCTATTACAATTGAATATGCAAGTCCTAAAGTTACTCCCTTCTAAAACAAATAATATCCTCATCTCACCTATTACAAATTTCTCACATTCGACATAAGTTAACATCATGAGAGCACAAGTTAACACTATTAGTGAAGATTTTGTGAAGAAGGATTATAAATAAGATTTTTGTAAAATTTAAGGACTAAATTAGAGGATATGAAATTTTAAAGACTAAAAATAAGATTCAATAAAAATATAGGGATTAAAAATATATTTTTTCAAAAAAAATACCATTATGATGAAAATTATGTAAACCAAATTAAGATATTAATTGCATAACTAAGTAAAAAATGATTTAATAAAAAAGGAAAAAATTATCAACTTTATAAATTATTATAACTTTATATAAAAAAAATATTTCCTATAATTAAAAATATATAAAGTTGCAATACTAGGATAGAGAAATTAGTTACGTGCAGGAATATTGGCAATGAATATTTCAATGTTACATTTGATTTTTTAACAATTCCAAGTCATACAAAACTAACCTTAATGACCTACTACTTTAGGAATCCAATTATTTAATAAAAATATATAGTTAGAAATATTATTTCATACAAATATTTTTTTCATTTTTTATTATAGATAACTTACTTTATATTACTTGAAATATTATTTTACACTAACTATTTAAATTACTATCTTTCCTAACACATAATTTATTTTTACTTCTCTCATTTGTATTTTAAAAATCATAATTTATGATATATAATAAACTATATATCTATAATGGACAACAATAATTAATAGTTAAAATTATTATACTTTAATTATAAATATTTCTTAATACAATTTTTAAAAAAATATATTTAAAAGATTTTATAAAAATATACATAAACATATTTAACTCGTGCATTACACGGAATATCTTGTAATATGTAATAGATGAATTCTTATTATTATTTAAAGTAATATCAATTTGTATTTATTATAAAATGGTGATAATAAAAATTGATTTGAAATGTGATAATTGGTTGATTTGTTAACCATTAACATCATCAATTGCATAATTAAATTCATTACTTAATTAATGTGAGTTAAATTTGGATTGAAAAAAATGTGACAACTTAATTAATGAGTTTAATAAAGACTTATATGATACTTTTAGTAAGAGACACTAATTTTGTGTAATAAATATATTTGGAGATCATTTTAGCTATTGGTTTATAAGTTTTAATTAAAATAGAGATATTTAGACTTAAAAAAAAACGAGATATTTAGTAAATGAATTAATCTTTCTACCTTAAAAAACATTTTTTTTCAAATGCTGTCCAAATAGGCATTTTTATCTTTAGCTTCATTTCTCATTTATTGTTTCCTTTAATATTACATTATTTTGATTATTACACTACATTTATTTTTAATAAAAAATTTACCTTTTAAATATCTTGTTATGTGAAAATTGTGTATATTTCTCTCTTCAAAGATCAAGATACACAAATTTCACATAACAAGATCATGTGAAAATTTACCTTGACATGATCTTTTAAATTGGCACTTCATTTAAAATTATGTAATCATATATTTTGATGTAACAATGAAATAATATGATAATGAAGTTTGGTTTAACGGTGGTAATGAAGTTTAGTGCTACGATTTCATGCATACTCCCTTTCTCTCATGCACTCACAGTTTGGTACCATTCAAGCCCTGGCCCAATTTTAGTGGCTAATGCACTCACAATGAACAATAATTAAATCCAGTTTAGAAAATTATATCAATTTCTTCTGTTACAAATGAAGTTCTAGCTTTTGATATCCCTTGGGTGGGAGAAACGTTAGCAATTTCCTAGGGGGACAGGTTCATACAACAGTTGTAGCTTAGTATAGCTTCTATATGATTGCTATGGATTATACAAGCCCGAAATCCAAAAGGATATGAAGAAGATAACAGCAGATTCTTCTTTTAATGCCACCAGCTGATTGATTTTAGTCAGAATCAGAATTGTGGAGGATCTAACGACTCTACGTGTACTGTCTTGATATTCATCATCTTCATCATCCTCAGCTTTCTTCACCTCAATTATACCTGTCAAATGACAGTTATAAAGAATGAAGAAAGAAAAGGACGAATAGAAGCATTACCTTTCTTAATCAGCAGACCCTCCAGCGTTCTTGTGGTAAAATCATCTTCACCTCCCACATCTTGAAATCCTACCAATCTATTTACTTCTACTCCTTGTCTGAAGAAAGAAACACCTTGTCCTTAGCCGATATACTGATATAACAAATAAATTTTGTTCATATTATTTTATATACTGTCAGTGTAGTTCAGTAACAAAATTTTATTTCATTCAGGATAACTTCTGCCACCAAGCATCTGTTAGCTCCTATATCCACTTTTCTAGATGGGTGCAGTTATTACATTCACATATTTTTTTGACCTAACAGAAACATTAATACACCCAATTGACCAAGTACAGATTTAGGCCTCACCTGAACAGTATGACGCAAGGTAAAGTCTTGATAGCCAGTTTTGTAACAAATAATGGTGCATTCTGCATTTTTTTTCAATAGTGAACTTCATTCAATTTCTTTACCAAGATAAATGTTGAAAACGCGTGCACCACCGAAAGCAAAGCGCAGTTTTTCAAAAAGCGCACAGTAACACGCATTATTTTATTATTTTGTTACTGTGCATACGCGTTTTGTAACTCCTATATAAAGGAGCGCTTGGCATTCATTTTTAGTATCCCCACACTTGAGAATTACCAAGTGTTCTTCAATAACTAGAGTGAGTGAGAGTGT
>PYAF01001516.1:1080197-1097852 GCA_007407185.1 Glycine tomentella | reverse complement strand
AATTTTATGAATTTTATCATCCAACTTTTCTTTTTACTAATTTTACCATTAAATTTTCATTATTTTACGAATTTTATATTCAAATTTTCAATTTTTTAATATTTTACCATTACATTTATAACAAAATGATGTAGTTTTGTTTTCCTTTAACAATTCTTTTTTTACATATCAGTGATAAAATGTAAAGAATTTTAAAAAGTTGGATGGTAAAATTAAAAATATAATAATAATAAAACTATAAAAATTAAATGATAAAATTTACAATTAAATCTAAATACTTTTCAGAAATTATGACAATTGAAACAATTTTTTTATATAATTAAGATGGACTAAATTTTACAACCCAAGTGAAAGTAGTAAAAGGGAACGGATCTTTTGTAGTGACATACATTATGTTTTATTAACACAATAATTTTTATTATAAAATAAGAGCTTTAAAAAATTAATGGTTAGATTGAAACACCGCGAAAAATCATGTGCTTTTTATTTTCCGTTGAGGATCCACTTCCGCAGTAAAATAATGTTTTTTTTTGTGTGTTTTCTTTTTTCATATTGTAACATAAAAATATCTTTTAAAACATATCCAAAACGTAAAAGAAATAGTAAAAATGTCGTTAAATTGTTGATGGACAAATTAGCATCTTCATGCAACAGCTGTATGATGTATTAGTTAAACTTTTGCCTTTTCCTTATCTTGGTTGTATTGCAGCCTTGTTGGCAGACAACTTGTCTTCGGCTTTGTTCACGACCAGTAGAACTTTAACATTCTCTTTTTCAGATCCCTGATATGACTGATGTATGAATTTGGACGTTGCTTCGGAGATCAACACAGAAAGGTTACATAGCTTATCTTTTTTAGGAAATTAAGTCAATGAACTTTTCTTTTTTAAAATAAATATTAGTTATTAATTTATTAGTTTTTTATAAACAACAAAGATCAAATATATATTTTTTTTTCATTATTTTCTTTCTTAATTATCCAACTGATCTTATATTTTCTAAGTCAACTAACTTAATTGGATCAACAGTGTAAGAGTAGGCAATTGCAAAATACTCTAGTACATTTTGCCCTTTTGGTATATGTAACTTCACGAAAAAATACCACAATATTTACTTATATTTAGTAGTAATTGCAACATATGTGACCCTAATTTAAAATATTTAAAGCAACCTAACAATAATTAACTATGTTATTCATGGTCGAAAATGAGGAAAATGTCACAGGTTTAATCTTTGTTGTTAAAAAAAATAAATAAATTAATAAATAATATTTGTAGATAAAAAATTTTATTGACCTAATTTCCAAAAAATAATTATTAACACGTGAACAATCAAATGTATATTTATTAAATTAAATATATACTCAATACTTACTTAATAAGAATTAGTTGTGTTATTTCTTAATTTAAAGGATTTTAATTATGGTAGAACTAAATCATCTAATAATTTATCGTGTTAAAGGCATAAAACAATACTTGTCCTGTATTTACCCTATGTATTTTAATTTGTAATCGTGTACTAGTACTAGTACATGTTTAGCCCCTTGAATTATATTACTAGGCATTATACTGATAGTCTTAGTGTTTGGCTATTCCTTAAATGTATTTATAGGGGGTCTTTAATGAGGTGGGTGAGAACATGTTCTGTATTTGTGTCTTGTGTTAGTCTAAACTATTTAATGGATTTGAATATATTTTTATATATACTCAGTTTTAATATTATTTTTTAGCTTATAAAAATATCTACTTCTTCTTTTTAATTCTCTGAAGCATCCATGTCTTTGTACCTTCGTGCGTTTTTTAAATAATATTTATCATAAACACTCAAATCAACCAAACACAAATACAGGTGGCGCTTATAAGCATTATTTATATAGAAAAAATATACTTTAATTTTTCAAAAAAAAATATCATGAAACTGCAAGAAAAAAATATATATTTTTTAAATGGGTTATTATAAACACGCATAAAATTGTATGAGTCATGATGGTCATTAGAAATAGTTGAAATAATTCTTTTACCAGTGAAGGAGATAATGAGAAAAAATTGTATTTAATGAGAGAAAATTAAGAATATTTAATTTGAGATCATTCTCGTAAATTTTATATTCTAATTAATAATATGAAAATAGATTATTTAGTAATCAGTATAAGTTTTCATGTCCAAAAAATTCATAATTAAGTACTGTGCCTCTCAAAAGAAGAAGAAAAAACTATCGATCTCTAAGGGTGTGCTAATTGCCTAATTCTATACTAAATGCTTTGGCTCACCTTACCTTAAATTACCAATTGTACAACAAATTCCTTCACAATTCAAATGATTGATTATGGATTTATTTATTTATATAAACAGATTTACTTTACAAGACACTATTTTCTCTTTTGCGCTGTTTTATTCCCTTTTTCTCTTTTTTTTTTTCTTTTGCATACTATTTTTATTATTTATTCTGCACCTTTATATGATTGCCCCGCACCCGCACCACGTATTTCGGCCTAAGGAATACGAAATGGAATTCCATTTCCAATTCACTACCTATTTCTCTCCTCTGCCCACGACCTTTCACATGTAGGTGACAATTCATACAAAATTAAATGCATTAGGATAAATATAAACCACGCAGGAAACACCATAAAAATAAAATAAATTCACGATGATAGTACACCAAGATATTTATTTTGGAGTGGGTGGGGGTAAGTAATATTTTTATTTGATAACTATTGTAATTAGACATTTGGGCTTTTTAGTATTACCCAAAAATATTTTTATGTTTTAATTATTGATCGAAATTTAATCATATTTAAATTTTTTTTTATCTCTCTTCAAAAGCATATTTCCCCATAAACTCAATTTTTATTGTTAACTTAGTTTCATTCATTGGTTTGGGTAAGTAATATTACATTATGATAAATTTTCATTTTAGCATAATCCAGCTGTGTGCCGCCGCATCCAGCTGTCAAGGTTGGCTGCATCATCTTCAGCAATCCTTTTCCTACTTTGTGCAAATAGTTCCTCTCCCACACTTATTATTGCATCCAATTCCATATATCACCATCTATCAAAGCCAAACTTGACGGAGGGGCACTTCAATTTGAGAATTTTTGGCTGTTACATTAATAATTCAGCACTTGTAGTTTTCCGTGTACATGAAAAAAAATAAAAATTGAACCCTTCCGTATATTCATGCAATATGTCATACCCTCCTCATTCCCAATAATGCAACCTAGCTACACCCATAATATGACCCTTTTCCTAGGGTCGGCCACGAACATTTACATAAATTATGCAATGCAATGATACATGGGAATCGAAATGTACTAGGTAATAACGCTTCCTAGCTCACATCATTTGACCTAAACCATACGCCGCCAAATTTATACAAATAGTCCTTAAAATGACATATCATACTCACCCACACAGGTAACTACCCAAACCAATAGCACAAGACTTCGTCATCATGATTCATGTCATATTTTAAAACATTAGTATTAACTTGGTTTGCATCAAGTTATTTGGAGGAAAAAAATTATTGTTTATAATAATTTTATTAATTTCGAACAAAATTACTTCCATAAATGATACATATAATTTGGGGGGGAAAAACTTGGTTTGCATCATGTTTTAATTGGTGGAGGTAAGTAATTTTTCACTTTTTTTTATGAATGTTACCTCACTTGACTCGTTTTTATGATCTCATGAAATATCAACTTTTGGGTTAGACAACTATGTGTGCAAGTCGAGACACAAATTAAGATAAGACTCGTGGGCTTGTTGTTGTGAGGTGTAGGCTAGGCTAGCTACCATATAGTATTTTTGTAACAAAAAATAAAGAAATTAAACAATGTCCTTCAAAATCAGCCACCAATATGGCACACTTTATCTAGCTAGCCTCGTTTCTCGATGCTTCCAAGATCCCTTTGAGTTTTCACTACCAAATTTCCCTTACTAGTCACTAACATAAAACACAAACTTCCTGATTCAGGTCTCTTCCGCGTATGCGCCACCACATCAAAGTGTCCCACTTACATATTCGCACATTTATATTATTCTACCCGTACTTTAGTACTTACCACCTTCTGTTCATACCTCATACAACTCTTATCAGCACTATAAATACCCTCCTCATTCTGCTTCTCATTCCACGCACTTAGCAATCAATCAAAACATTCCCAATAACAATAATATACACATCTTCAATTAAGCTCCTTCTCCTATAGCCATGGCTCTTTCTAAGCTTATAGTTGCTTCCCTTCTTGCGTCGCTTCTCCTTCTTCATCTCGTTGATGCTGATCAATCGGTACATAAATATTCAAATATTCTGCTTCTTAATTTTTCTATATAAATATGTTAGCTCTCGTTCTTGTTCGTTTTATGTAACCAAGTTAGGTTGAATTTATTAATTTCTTTTAACTAAGGTCTAATCAATTAAATTAACTAATTTGTACATGTTTTTGAGGAACCGCAGGCACATGCACAAACGCAGGGGTCTCTTCTTCAGCAGATAGGTACTAATTAAAGTTTCATATATAAAATTCATAACTAATTAATTTGAAATTAGAAGTTAAGTATACAAAAAAAAAATGTGTTGATGTTAATAATTAAATTTCAGATTGTAACGGAGCATGTGCTGCGAGGTGCCGTTTATCATCTCGTCCACGCCTCTGCCAAAGAGCTTGTGGAACTTGTTGTAGACGCTGTAACTGCGTGCCACCTGGCACTGCTGGAAACCAAGAAGTGTGTCCCTGCTATGCAAGTTTGACTACTCATGATGGCAAACGCAAGTGCCCTTAGACTTAATTGGACCACTATCCCATGCAAGGCTTTGATTTATATTATAAAATAAAAATAATACTATATATAACATGTTAATTGCTTAATATGTGCTTGAAGAGTAAAGAATAACGTCATGAAATCAAATTATCCCCTTTTTCAATACGTGTTGAATCATCGAGTCTTGGTTTGTAATTTGGTTGTATATTCACAAAATAAGTATATTGTGATGTGATCAATTCCCTTCTCTGTTATGGTGTACTGGCCTTCGTTGTACTGTCCATCTCCATCGTCTATTAATAAGAATTCTTATTTGATATTTTCATTTGTATATCATCTAGTTAATGTTTTATAATTTCGTTATTTGTGTTTGACACTTTTCAAATTATTTTATACTTTACAATTCAAATTAGTTTCCACTCAATATCATAAATAATTGTAGTATTCTTAGTTAGCTAGCTAATTAAAGCTTAATAGAAATTGTCTTTTAAAAATATAAAAAGTTATTAGATGTTTTTTTTTTCAGTTCGTCACAATTAACGTCGTTATGTAAGTAGTGTTTGTTTCACCGATTATTTATTTAATTTCAGGAATATGGAGTTGAGAAAAATTTTTCTCACCTTTATCATGAGATAATAAAATAATTACTGTAATACATATTACACATTTTTTAAATACTAAAAAATAACATTTCCATTACACATTTTCAAAACAAAAAATAATAATTCTAAGATTAAAGAAATAGTCTCTGAAACCAACGTTCCTAAGTGTTTATCAATCAAATGGACCAAAATTGGCTCTCGACGGTGTATAGTAACATCGAGGTCATCATATATTAAAAAGGGATGAGAATATTTCTTAGGCATTTGAATAAAAATTGTGCTAATTATGTATCATTAAAAATATATGACTTGAATTTTGTATTATGAATAGATAGTAGATAAATAGATAATAAAAATAAATATTTTTTAAAAAGCATTAGATTATTTTTCTTATAATTAATTTCATTACATTTTTAATCTCTTTAATTTCATATGCGTAATTTTGATTCCTTGAATTTTGTTTGAGCCATTCATTTTTTTATACTTTTAAAATTAATCGAATTCATCATTTTCGTTAAAAAATATTTTACTTAAATATTTTGAAATATTATTTTATATTCAAATATTTTTTTTCAAAAAAAATAAAATTTGAAGGAATTTATGATATGAATTTAGGTTCTAAGAAAAAAATTGAATATTTTATTTTGCATTTTTAATGAAAATTAAAATAATTTAATCGATTAAGTTTATTTA
This sequence comes from Glycine tomentella, assembly GCA_007407185.1. Lineage (NCBI taxonomy): Eukaryota > Viridiplantae > Streptophyta > Magnoliopsida > Fabales > Fabaceae > Glycine > Glycine tomentella. The sequence continues at coordinate 1,091,791 of PYAF01001516.1, read as the reverse complement.
AACTTTAAGAAAAAATAAAAAATGCAATTGTAAGTAAAAATTGATAAAATATCAATTTAGCTTTATCTTAAAAATAAATAAATTTAATCATTTAAAAAATTACAAAAAAAGTCACACGTAATTCAAACTAAATATTAAAAACACAATTAAAACTGTCATTAAAATTAAAAGATGAAGATACATGACAAACACCATATCACTATCTTGATGTTGATTGCTGACTCACACGTGCATCAGCATGCAACATTGCAGAAACCAAACACGTATATTTCGTTTATGTGCATGACAATCACACATGGAATAATTTGGGACACATGGTATTTACATTTGAGATATTATTAATATATTTTCATCTTTATCTTATTTATTACTTTCAATACATTACTTATTATATTTTCCATTTTTCATTTTTCTTATCCCTTTTCCTTCAATCATATATAGATCAAAAAGCGATGTAGTTTTTCATTTTCTTTTACATTTATATCTTTAAAAAAAATTCTACACATATATTACCGTTATTTGTACAAGTTTGTAATTAAAAGGGAATAAATTGTGATTTTAGTATCTGCATGTATATAATGCTCTCACATTTGTTTTTGAATTGAAAATAAAAATAAATAAAAAATCTAAAAATACATTTCATCTTTTACAAGAGCAGGATTTCGTGCCGTTGGAGAACTTTTGCCATTATACATTTGGCTAATCGCAACCTTTAAATACATAACATGCTACTACTACTAGCTCATTATTTATCTAAATAAAAATAATTTAAAGCATGTATTCAAAATGTGAGCCATGGATATTCATCCAATGGTTTCAATTGATGAAGGCATGAATATAGGAAATGCATCTCCATCGTTAATGTTATTGTGTTAGTTCAAAAGTGTGTTAACCTAATATTACAGATCAAGACCACAAAAAACACGCCTTTCCCTCCTCCTACTTCTTCTTCTTGTTCAATAATGTCAAGCAATTCCGGCATGTTCAGCATGCAATTAATATGTCGCCGAGTGATGAAATGGGGTAAGCTCTGTTTTTGTTCCCGTAGTGGCAAGTGGCAGCTGTATGAATGATTATGAATATACCAGCATGGAGGTGTGGTGAGAGATGGTGTTGTACAAGTCACATGTGTGTGGTGAAACTCGAAAAATTATTACTAGTTATTTTGAGCGAATACAACGTTTCTGTTCCAATCAATATATTTTTTCCCACACAAGATCTGGGTCAGGGGGTAAAAAGTTTTTAACATCTAACCTTTTTCGATTATCAAAAAATTATCTTCAATAAAATAAAATATTAAGAAATAATATTTTAATAGATTATTTTAATTAAGTATCAAAATATAATCTTTTAGTTAATTCAACGATGATAGAATAAATGAAGATTTAAAAACATCAAGACACTAGATATTAATCGTGAAGATTGAAGATACAAGTCATCAAAAATGAAGATCGAAGACAAATGTCATCGACGGTAATGATGATGACTAAAAGATTTGAAAAGTTATGAGTAGTTAGGAATTATTGCCAATAAATACTAGTTTGTACCATTGTAATAAAGGTTGAAACACATAACACACTCATATCGTCTTAAGTCCATGTGATGCTCATAAATCCACACGACGTTTACGGATTTACAGGTTAGGACAATGTTTTCAACCAACATTTCAACTCTAGTTTTTATTTTCCTCTAAACCCTTTTACTTTTTCAATCTTCATTTTTTCTCAAAACTTTTACTATTCCAATTCCTACTTCTTGTTATTATCAAAATTATTATCAAGATTTCTATTAGAACTATTATCGAAATACTATTAGAATTATCGTTGGATTCAATATTATCGAAACTCATCACTCTTTTGTATATAATTTGTTCGAATGATTGATTTTTTATATTAATAGAAGTTTAACACATAGACTCGTAGTGAGGGCCTACCAAGAGGATAAAAAGCCCCCAAAGGAAGAATTGTCCTCTTTCTCGAATATACATATGAGATTATGTTTGTTAATGAAAACAAACGCAAATTTCACGATCAACAAAAGTATAGATTAAACCAAAAAAGAGAAAAAAAAAATTAAACTCACTGAATAAATAGAGTACAAAAGAGAAAAATAGCTCACAATTGAACCTAAAGAGGGGAGTCAAGCGTTAATGCATGCAAATATGTGAGTTTTCAAAAAACACTATACAATATTAAGATTGTTAGGTCTAGATAACCATGCGTCTCATCCAACTAAAATTTTGATATATAACATAAGTATAAATTATTGATATTCTAATGAGTTTTTGACAATTAGACAAGATTATTATGTTAAATGAATATTGTCCACATCTATAGAAAAAATGCTATGTTTTAACCTAGTGTCCAACACGCTACATTCAGTAAGGTCCACTCTTGTGCATAACAATATAACACACTGTCATAAGGTAAACTCATGCGTCCAGTCTCAAAGACTATACCACGAAAAAGGAAAGTTCTCATGTACTATTTTATTCATATTCTATTTGTCTCTCCTACATTTGAATAGCTAACATTTGAATTTAAGAAAAAGACAGTATAGAAGAGAATAGAAGGCTTCTATGTAATATTTTCTTAAAGTTCGCTTTTAGAGCGGACAAAAAGCACATGATATTGTCTGTACTTCATATAAATCCTCGTCATTTAGAGAGTGACACGTTGACCAATTCATCTATGTGAGACAACAATCCTATCAAGATAACGACACAAATCCCGCAACGGATATCCCATGGAAGTCTATAAAAAAGATGTATTCCTCAATGAAACAACTGACAAAAAAACAAGAAAAAGAAAGAACAAGAGCGCGATAAAAATATTTGAAGAGAAACTATGTTATTTGCACAACAAGTTTTACATTGTTATTATCCTTTACAAAGCTAAGTAGTTCGTCTTTGTGATTAATTGTATATTCACTATTTGAGTATTAAGAATATTTGTATTCAATGAAACTTTCATTTGTAAAGCCAGGAGTGGCTTAGTGTTAAAAAATAATTGAGTTCTTAGATTCAGGGTAAGTCTAAGAAGATACAAAAAATGGTGTTAAGAATACTTGTAAAGCCAAGAGTGACAGATTATAATACTTGCTTGTAATTCGTTATTGATTAGTGGAACTTTTTACTAGTGAGTAAATGAGAACTGAACATAGCTCAGGTTGAACGAACCAGTATGAACCAAGTTGTTCTACTTCTCTCCATATTACTTAATTATTCTTATTACCTTTCCCTAACATCACTTTACACCAAATGCTTATTTGAAAAATTGTTTTAAGAAACTCTTAGTTGTCACTAGATGACCACTTTGTTCATTTTCTACAATCTATTTTTTATCAGTGGAAGACCAATGTTTGTCTTTGTTTTATCCAAATTATATCTATTATTGTGAAAAGTTTTTCTCTTTAATAAACACATTATTTAGCGCCCCTTTTTAGTGTGTTTCTTGCAATTTCAAAAACTAAATATGTAATTAAGTAGGAACAATTTATTTAATTGAAGAATACGTATTCAATTTCCTTCCTTTACAAAAAATTTTTAGGTAAGTGACAAATAACTAGGGCTGGACCCATGAAGGAAGCAAGGGCCTTAGCCCCCTGAATTTTTTTATAATTTTTAAAAGATAATATATTAATATTATATTTATTTTAAAGAAATTGATTTTTTATTAGTCAATTTTTTATTCATAAGAATTAAACACACGATACCAGGGGTTTACAATTTTGCTCAATCAACTTAGTCATACCCTCTTGATGTAAATAAATAGAACTTGAAACTGAATATTATATTTTAAATAAATAAATAAATTATTATGTAATTAGTTTTTATCTCTTAACATTATTTTTAAAATTATAAAATCAATAGTAGTTTTTTTAAGAAACCTTATCTCAATATATTTTATCAAATTTAGTTATTATATAATGACTTTTTATCTCTTAACTTTTTAAAATTATAAAATTAATGGTAATGTTATACTTTTTAAGAAACTTAGGATCTAAATATTATATTTAATTAAGTTTTAGTCATTACATAATTAATATCTAATTGTTAGACTCGATTTTCTTGTAACTCAAGGAGTTTTTGTTTTTTAAATCTTATAGAAACAAGCCCTAATAAAAAAAATATCATTTAAACAAGTGTCATTGATTGAAGATTGTTATAATTTCCAAACTATGAAAATGCACAATAAACATTTGTTGTAATCACGAATTGTGACATTGGCAACATCAAGAAAGACGGAAAGGCACCGCACCACACAAAAGAAAGTTTTTTTAGTTTTTCATATTTTATATTTAATATTTTAGTCACAAGACAACACTTCATTATATGATAAAAGATAAATTTGTTATCAAATGCTTGTTAGTATACATTGAACAAAAAATGTTAAAAATTAGTAAATTATTAATTATTTTCATGACATATAAGAAAGAGGTTATGTGTTATTTTGCGATAAGATGTTGTGTATTTTGATAGATTATTGATGTAATTTAACGGATTGAAATATTAAATTATAAATATTTTGTGTAAAAGTTAATAATATGTAATTGTTGGATGTATTTTTTTTTTTTGTGATTTTCCCCCCGTATCACAATCTTGGTCTGCTCCTGCAAATCACCCACCACAAATACGTGATTAATCTTTGAGTCAATAAATTAGAATCACTCATGTTTTTTTATTCAGAAAAAGAAAATTAGACTATGTTCAAATAAAAAAGCAAACAAGCCCATTTTGAATATGTAATAAAAGGGTCAAGCCCAATTGACCAAATTTAAGCCTATCATATTATATATAAAAAAAAAGGTTATCATAACATTGCTCGCATAATAATAAGTTGCCAAGGCAACAGCCTGTAACTAGTAAGGCAACGCGACAGTAATAAATTTCCATTATAGCTAGCTAACGAAATCATCACTCACCCATTTTGTTTTTTTGTTTTATTTTTATTTTTATTTTTTTATTTTAAAAAATCATTTTTCCTTATCTCCAAGAAGATCACATTAGTTTTCAAAATTCATTCTGAGTAAACAAATGTCGTTTTTAGAAATATTCATTTCTCTTAAAAAGCGTTTAGTTAGGGAGAAGTCGTGAGGGTGACAAAAACCTGCACAAGTTATGGTTCTGCCCCATATAGGAATGTGATGATGGTTACTTCAACGGTTCAACCTCAACCTCATCCTATAAACAATGTTGTCACAGTCATAGAGCAGTCCAGCTGTTTCCCATAGTTTTTCTTTGCTTTAAAATTAAGAACTGCTAAGTAACTTTGGTTTCATTTATTTCACCCCAACTTTTGGTTAGCTAAGTAATTAGATAATTCTAGGCCAAGTCTAATATGAAGACGTGAATTTCCATGGACACCGGTGAACCAGGGTTGTGAGTCACATGATATAATATTAAAATAATAAACGGTCGAGATTTATGACCGGTTACCTGCTAACGCTTTTATTTTGAAAATGATTTTTTGATATACTTTTACAATAAAAACTACCCCAATTGAAATGACAGCAGCGTTGTCGTCTTCTCCTCCAAAGGAGCCACAATTCAAGGACGAGGATCGGGAACAACAGGAACAACCTCAACAGCCTCAACCCCAACAGCCTCAACCTCAGGCAATGAAAGAGTGCGTCCACAAAACCAAAATGATTTAGTTTCTCGGACGCACCACTCCGATCGTTCTCTAAAAGGACAATAGATTAAGTTACAATGAAATTTTCTTTTTTGCTGATTTAAGTTGATTATGGATGTTGTATTTTAATTGAAATGGAGATAATAGAAAAATTTGTAATCGGGTGGAATTTTCCCTTGTTCATCGATCGGCTTTATAGCGTTGTTAATTTCTTCATTTTCTTGATTGTATAGTAGGGTTCCGGGGACAAATATTGTATTCAGTTTGGGAAAATAGGAAAAATCAAGAGAGTGAAAATAGGAGTTACTAACAAGGACAGAGTGTGGGGGAAGGAGATTCGAGGCAAAGAGAAGAAGAGGACGAAGCCACCATGTCAGATCTGGAAAATAAGAGTTACAGCTCTTGAAGGTTTGTATCGCAAAAGCGAGGTCGTGAGTTTGTTCACCGATTTTGCCAATTTGGTGCCGCTATCGTTTTCATTTTCCGGCGACAGCCACAACAAACAGTATGCGGCCAGACAACAGTGGATGGAACGGATCTATAAAAAAATGAAAGTGATATTTTTATTTGGGTAACTATTTGACAAATCAAAATTAGAACATTTGGGTAACTTTTGTTTTGTTGATTAATTTTTCAAATGCAGTTCATAGCAAGGGCATTTTTTCCCCTCTTTATGTCCAAGTAAGATTTCTGCAAAGAAGAAGGGAAACTCCAATAAGCTTAACATAAGCAACGAAGGAACATAGTTTCTAGGATCATTGTCGAGCAATTTGTCTCCCAGAGCAGAAAAATCCAAAACATCATTCAAACCAACCACTTCTGAAAAATTAAAAGCAAAACAAGATAAACAATTTTAATAAATATATTATTTTAATAAATATATAATTTTAATTATTAATTTATATATATTTTTATTTTTTTAAGTTTTGTTTTATTTTTTTGCTATCTACACCCCTGTTTTGTTTCTTTTTTGCTGTCCACACTCACGAATTTAAAGTCGTGTACAGTGAAAAATTGCTAACTGCAGTCCAGTATTTGATAAGTTTATCCTAAAAATGAAAATGGCTAATTAAAATATTAAATGAATAATTTCATTTAAATCAGTTTTATTTAAACATTTTAATTTAAATAAAGTCACTTATTACTGAAATATTATTTGGAATTTTTTATTCATATTAATAAATTACATTATATTATTAAATCTGAATAATAATATAAGAAATTTATTCATATTTAAAACCTTGGTGAGTGTACCGTGTAATTTCTCTTATGAATTGTGTATCAAATATTTGAGTAAATTAAATACAGGTCTCATATTTATTGCATAGTTACTTACTGCATATATAATTTTCTTTTACTGGTCACAATTGTAGTGTTAAATAATCAAATTGATGATTACGTTAAAAAAAATGAAAGCGAACGACCTCATTGTTTTAGTTTTAATTTAAACATTATTATAATAATTTACAAAATTAATTAAAATATTAAATGTAATTCAAAGTAATTATAACATAAATTATCATAATTTTATTACAATGATTTAAAAATATATGTAAAATATTAAACCAAAACAAAAAATTTAAATTATTAATAATTAAATAATAAAAATTAACTGCTTTATTATATTTTAAAAATTAACTAGAGAAAAAATTATCTCATTTACCCACTTTTAAAAATAAAACAAAATAAAATAACAAATTATAATAATTAAACTAAAATCCTAAATCCTAAAATAATTAAACTAAAAAAAAAACCTATGACTTTAAAGTCGTATAAGAATTTACGACTTCAAAGTCATAAATTCTTATACAACTTCTAATAATTTCTTTTTTTCTTCCCGTTCGACTTCAAAGTCATAAATTCTTATACGACTTTTAATAATTTCTTTTTTTCTTCCCGTTCGACTTCAAAGTCATAAATTCTTATACGACTTCTAATAATTTATTTTTTTCTTCCCGTTCGAAACCTGTTATAGCCCGTAAAAATCACTTCCTCACCCGTGAACCCTACCTTTTAAACCTCACCTTAATTCACCATAATTCTATGGTGTTGTCTAATGTAAAGTCTTAGACAAGGGTCACACGTGTGGTTTCTTATTTGTCACCGTTACATATATTTATATTTTATTTAATGGTTGAGATTTTGATCCAATTGCTTAGATCTTCAATATTTAACTAAAAATTCCAACTTAGTCCTTTTGCAATGTGGTTGCAGAGGAATCATACATTGAATACTTCAAACTGTATAGTAGCAGAATACCCAAAATACTCCTATATCTAGAATACGTTCACCAAACACAAAGAATGCCCAGAATACTCCCATCTCCAATCTCATCTCAAAATTACTTTACCATGAATTCAAAATACCACAGTTCCAATATTCCCACTCCTTCCAAAAATCTGGGTGTTGGAGGTGACGTAGCGGGGATTGAGAAGAAAGCTGAATAGTGACATTAGGAGGCCCCTATTTGCAATTTTTATTTTTTTAATGTGACCGGCTATTACCGACTCTTACCTCCTACAACAGGTATAATTGATGAACCACATGTGAAACTCTTTTTTAAGACTTCACCATATCATATTGCCTTAAAAGTCATTTACACTGAATTTCTATTCTAAACATGCACTCATGGGTGGCAATGTGAGGACTGGTGGGCCTCAAAAAATTGTGGGTCAGATTAGGTGACTCAATCCGTAAGTTCGTTCGTCCCGCTTAACTCGATAGGTCAATGGTGGGAGGGATTGACCCGCCATGCATATATATATATATATATATATATATATATATTTTTTTTTTTTTTTAAATGTAAATATTAATAGCTATTTAAGTTTTAGGTTATCACTTTATTTATTATTATTTTTATAAATTCAATTTCTCTAACATTGATGAGAAAATTTATATTAAAATCAAATTTAAGATAAAAACATTTAATATACTTTACATTTTTTTAACTAAATTTATTCATTTGAATTAATTTTATAAAATAAGATCTTAAAACATTTTTTTTCATTTCTGGCCTGTCAACTCACCCCTAAGCAAGACAGATCAGGATTTCCAACTCACCATTAAAAGGTGGATTAATGCATCTTATCCCATTTTTGACATACTAGTGATGGGTGAACCAAAAGAAACCTATTTTATCACCCCTACATGTACTTAAGACTTAATCCTGAGGCAAAAGAAAGGAAAAGAATGTTCACCATCAAGCAAATTGCAAATTCTAGAGAAACCTATTTGACACAATTTCATTTCATGAAGAAAAATCTCACTCCATATGATGAAAGCATATTCTTCGCATACCATACACATCCATGACGGGATTGGGTCATTAATTTGCCCAATATTTACATTTTCAACAAGCTGGCAGTGTCTCATGTAAGTAAAGAAAAATGACAAATATAAATGACACACTACTTCTGATATAGATGTAGATGAGACTGGGATAGAGTCATGTCTATTAATTAAAAAGTCCTCAATCGAACAATCTATATTTTAAGCTAAATATGAGTCAATGATAAAAGTAGCGAAAACATTTTATTTAGATCTTTACCATTTATGTGTAATGGATTTTAGCAACAGAGTTAATTGTAACATCTCTCAATGACTAATTGTTGTATTCAAATAGATTAGATGACTAATTATATAAAGTAAATTTTTGGTATACAGAAAATGATATGTAGTTCTAATTAATGGGGTAACAGCCGTAACCAGTTGAACTTTACTCTTTTGCAAATGAGTAGTCTCTTTTCTTGAGACTTAATAGTTAATCCATTGAAGATCAATTCATCAATCAAAACTTACATCTTTCGAAAGCTTGACACTCATCATTTTTACCTTTAAGACACGAATGAAAGACGAGGAATACTTCTTTTTAAGAAAGAAATATTTCCTTTTCTTAACAAAAACATTAAGAAATATTTCTTAAAAATAGAGTAAGGTGAGAAATTTCACTTTATTAATAATTAATCATGTGACATCTAAGATGGATACATAAAACAACCAAGCTAGTTATTACGCGCGTTTGAATTCATATACTAGAAGATAAGAGTCAAGGATATAATTAATTATGGACATTTATGTTTTCCACCGTGAGTGGTCATATTTGCATAGCATGGACACTCTTCATAGTGATCATAGGTACCCGAAGGCACACAATTGCACCGCTCACAGCATGTCCCACATGCTCTCTTGCACAAATTTGGCCTTGATGATAATTGACACCTCCGATTACATTCAACATCACAATCTACAATATATTAAAATAATGCACCTCAATTAATAATTTCAATTAAAAAGAAATACAGGAATAAGATATTAAACACTAGATTGTTCAAGAAAAAGATCGATGTTGAGACACGAAGGAATTAAATAAACCTCATAACTTGAGATTATAGGAGTAAAATATTTTACTTTTTGACATTTTAAAAGTTCTTTATTAATATAACTTTATAAAATAAAATAATATTCATTTTATCCCTTTTAGTATAAAGCGACGGCGAAGAATAAAGTAAGAAGAATTAAAATGATTTTTTTTTTTATAAACTGAGATCGAGATTAAAAAAATATATTAAAATATTCAATCTATAACATAGCATCAAAGAGGTTTACTAAAGGAATTTCTACCGATCGTTGGCGGGGAAGGGGTAGGACTTGATCCCTCTACCGTGTTCTTGATTACCTGATACTTTAAAAGAAAAAAGAAAAAAAAACTATCAACAATTCATTTTTAAGGTTTTTGGGAAGAAAAAAATATAGAGAGAACAAAACAATTTTAACATATAATTAGGATTTACCATTGTATCTGATTCCACCAGATTCACAATGACCAGAGAAATGAGGATTGAAGCAAGGAGCGCCTTAAAGATGGCCATGACTTGAAGATGAGAGTTTTGTTTCTTTCACCGGATCAAGAGGCTTTGTGACTTGTATGAATGAAGAGAAAATTCCCCTTATATTTATAGCCCAAAATTGCATGGTAATGGGATAAATGTTGTTGCATACTTGCATTTATGGCCCACATTGAAGAATTCAATTAAATTAAGCTGGGTCCCTTTTCTTTTTGTTTAAGTTTTAGATGCAAAACATGTTAGAAATTAGGGTTTGTCTTTTTTATTTTTATCCAAAGAAATTGAGCACGTTATTAAGGAATTATAACAGTGACACATTTTACTCAATCAAATGAGTTAGATTTAATTGATAAATTAGGGTTTGTCTAATTGAGTCAAGTGACCGAGATAAAAATTGCGTTAAACAACTTTATCTTTAATGATCAATAAAATTTAAACATTTGTCTTGTTTTAAATTTTACCATTAATGTAATACTACCATATTTAATGTTTTATTCCTTCTCTCCAAAATTTCATGGGCTTATTTAATTGATTCAAAGTGAAAATGAAGTTAAATAGTCTCATCTTTAGTGATCAATAAAATTTAGACAATTGTCTTAGATTTTGAATTCTCTCATTAAAGCCATGAATATCACATTTAATACATTATCTTTAATTTCTCTTTCATATCCTTTATGCGTACAATTTAAACTTTATAATTATTAATTAAAGGTTAATAATTGAAATTATACTAAAACACATAAATGTATGTAAACAAATTATAAAATATTGAAGTCTTAATATTATTTTTAATTAATTATAAAAATCTATATTCTTTGTTCAATTTAGGTAAATATTTATATAAAAAAAATTTAGGTAAATATTTATCATAAAACAAATTTAGGTAAATAATTTTCATTTATTTTAACTTTAGAAAAATAAATTTTTATTTTCTTTAATTGATTTAAATATATAAAAATTAACTTTAGGTAAATAGCTCCCATTTTTATAATTAATTAAAAATACTAATTACTTAGATTTAAATATTTTATAATTTTATTACATATATTTATGTATTTTAGTATAATTTTAATTATTAGTAACTTTTAGTAATTAAAAATTAAAAAAATTTAAT
>PYAF01001516.1:1051518-1080097 GCA_007407185.1 Glycine tomentella | reverse complement strand
GATGTAATTATTTAATCCTATTTTTACTTGGGATCAATTAGAAAACCCTAGAAATTAATGTAGGGATGGTAAAAGATTTTTATGATCATAAATATAATCAATTTATTGAATTTTATAATAATTATTTTAAAAGTTACATTAAATATTTTTTATTAGTTTATAGTATAAAATATTTTATAATGAGATTATATTCGTATCAAATTCTTTTATAAATATATGTGTTTATTTATCAAATGATGTAAGTAGGACAAATTGTTTGTTCTTTCATTAAAACGAGATAAATTTGAAATGTATTTTTTTTTTATGAAAATATGTGTCAATTTATCAAAACATACAAGCAAAAAAGGTTATGACATTTTATAAAAGTATTTACATCTTTGAAGGTTTTTTCCCACTAAAAAGAAAAAGAATCCTCTTTGCTTACAAATTCAAACATATAATTTAATAGATTTTACACTCCAAATCACTTCCCTTTTTTTTCCTTGTCCACTTTTTTCCCGTTGTGCGTATATTGAATCTAATCTTCATATGTATTCAGAGGCACACAAAGAGTTCGTCCTGTGAATAAATACTTATTAAGACCTGCTATTTGACCTGTGTAACTATGTTATTTGGAATGGTACCATAATTCGTTCTGCGTATTCGGATACTGGTACCACTGGTATATATACACAAAGTTTTAACCATAGTTCGTTTCTGCGTATATATACTTATTATTTCCCGAAAAACAAAAAAATTTGAGCAGTTTTATAACCATCAAATTGTAATTTTAATATTCCTGTAAAAAAAATGTAATTTTGATTCAATGATTTGTTAACTATATATGCGGAATCACCTACAGTATTGAGTTATTACTGGAGTAAATAATATTCATGACATTTGAAATAGCCAAAGTGAAATGGTTCTGTATAAGAAATTTATCTCACAGATATATGAAATATCAAGTGGCTAGTTGAATAACCATTTTTTTTTTTAACATGATATTGGTATAAAGTTGTTTGACTGAAAATAATATTGAAATTTTGTCAGAAACCATGAATACAAATAAGATTAATATTCTTTTTTAATAAGATTTATTTTATATTCAAAAATCAATCAAAATTTAAACTCTAAATTATTTTGTTAAAGGACACAAGCTAGTATTATTTTTAATTATCAGCTGTTATTATTGGTTGGTTTTACCATTATGAACATTGGAGATTTGATTATTTTTATAGATTAGAGATTTAGGATTATCCTATAAAAAACTCCCCTAGAAACTAATGTCGGTGGTATACGCGTAAGAAGTGGCCGTCTTTATCAATTCTACAACGGTTACTTACGCCTTATCGCAGGGAATGTGGAAGGCTTTAGGTGGGAATAAAGAGTATGGTAAGATTTAACCCTCTTTTATGCTAAGATTATTTTTCTTTTCTTAAATGCTAATGTAAATGTTTCATAACGTGTTTTCCGCTCAAAAATTTTCTTGGTGACTGAGAGTTTGCTTAAGTTTCAGACTCTCAGTCATGCGCACATGCACAGCAAGCAGAACGAACTCTTTGACACAGAACGACAAATAAGTATATATGTATATATTAATATATACACAGAACGAACTATGGTTAAAATTGCTTATCAAACGTTTGGTCCCTGAATACACAAGCATTCCGGTGTCTCTATATAAACTCCACGACACATGCCGCAAAAATTGCTCAAATGATACTCCGGAAATATACAAGAAATTATCTAATATTTGTGATACCCTGTTAAAATTTAAAACGGAAAGGAAACGAGCAAAAAGTTATTTATATTGTTTTCACACAAACATTACTTATTACATTCATTTAGATTTTTTTTCCACCTTATCATACCATATCATTAGTATAAAATTTAATGACATATTTCAGTTGACAATATATATTAAGTTTGTAAGAATAAATTTGAGTTCGATATATGCATAATACATTATTTTGGGAGGAATGAAGAACTTTAAATGTACTAAACTCTACCGAAGATTAATCTTCTGATCCAATGAACCAAAACTCGTGAAAAATACTTTGACATGGGAGCTCAAAGTCCTAATTATGGTGATACCAATTCAAAAAAAATAATATTAATAATGCAAAATATTATTCACTTGATTTGCAGGGAAAAAGAAAAAAGAAAAAAAATCATCCACTTTAAATTTTGAGTTCTATCCTGTAACAAAACTACAAAGGTATTATGTTAAAAAAAACTACAAAGGTATTACATGATTTGCATATATGCTCCCGGTGATGAGAATCCAAACTAACGAAGTTAAGCGTGGAAAAGAAAGTTGAAGTCCAAAATCTGAGCGAAACAGGTGCACAGTGAAATGAGGCCGGGCTTTTAGGTTGATGGATGTATACTTTGGAGGCATTTACTTAATACACCCCATTATTTATATGGTGCTGCCCATTATTAAAAATTGTGACCCGAAACAGACGTAAATTCCGTGCTCCCAAGCAAACAAATGAGGTGCATTAAATAATTGTCTACTTTGGACCAACAAGATCCCATTTTTTTTTTTTTTTTATCATTTTGCATGTTTATGATCCAAATATCCAACTTATGAAGTTTCAAAGTAAACGAGGCCCAAATTAAAGGATCTGACAACCAATACGAGTAAAAATAAGATATATTAAATACGAGTAAAACTCACATTATTTAATTAGTGTTTCATAAATTTTATTTAATAATATTGATGATGCAGCAAAAAACATATTAAGTACTAGTTTTTAACCTTTTGCAGCTCAATAAGAGTTTATGAGAAAGCGTGGATTGAGGATTATCTTATGCCGATATGCTCTTATATCTTATTAGTAAAAATGTTCCTGAATTGTTATATAACTTTCAACTATAGTAGACTTCTAGTTTAATTACTCGTGGAGTTTGAGTTTGAACATGCATTTGTCTTACATATTTAGAAATTGTCTTACATATTTAGAAAGATATTTTTGTTGTTGTTGTTTATAATGATTCAGTTTGGCTTGATTAAAATTGTTTCTCATAAAAAATGTTGTGGTTTGTATGAAAATAAAAATAATTATAATTCTTTCCTAAAAACACCTTTAGGTTGTTTTTGAGAACGAAGAAGAGAAGTAGCGCCGAAGGGAAGAGAGGTATGGAAATTACAAATTTTAAGGTATTTTGCCGTTTGGAAGGGGATATTTAGGAATGAAATTGTGTCGAGATATTTAAAAATAAGATTGATCCTTTGCATAAAAAATTCCTCTCCAAATGCGAACAGAGACCATGAATATGAGCAATAATCTTTATTTTATCAACTAATGCCCTTGTGAGGTTACCGTTTTATGTCTCTGTTGGTAATTTTATTCAATTTTTTTACTTATAAAATAACTTTAATTCAAAAAAGGAGGAAAAGAAATAAAGGATGAAGAAATACTGTTACAGCTAAAGAGGAAAAAGAAAAAAGAAAAACAGAGTTGCACGTGGTTGTGAAGCATTGAGAGTGGCACCATGATTGATTGGCTCCGTAGCTTATTACTATCAATCTCACTGACAAGAAATGCAGTGTGTTTGGGTACACACTTTCACTGAAAATAAGCGTAGAGGTTACAGTTGCAGGTGTGCATAGACAGACCAAAGACGGTAGGAAGATAAGAACGTGAAACGATGATAACAAATACTTTTCATGTTGCATGCATAGATGCCTCATCTATCCCCCTCAAATCCATTGTCGCTTCTGTTCTTTTGGCAACATTAGCTATCTAATTTATTTTGACAAGAAAACTATAAAAAGAAAACAAAATCAATAGCTTTTGACTCATCAGACCATAATAAATATATGTACTTGGTATGTTTTTTTTTTCTTCTTTCTCACACATATATTCTTCTTCCGCTTCAATAATCAACATTAACACCAACAACACTTTTAATTTATGTTAATTAAGTTGATGTTATATAAACCCAATAATAAATATAAAGAGGTTAGAAAAAAAGTGAAAAAAAGAAAAGAAAAATAAGATAAAAGAAAGTAATGAGAAAAAAAGAAGAAAAATGAAAAGAAAAATAACTAAAAATGGATAATCTAAAACATAGAGATAACAACGGGTCTAATTCTTCACTAAACTTATAGTTTTTTTTCCATTCCATCCTAAAACACACCATCCACCAATCTATATCACACTCCATTAAATCTTGTTTAATTACCTTTCCTCAAGTAAGTTTTGATCTACCTCTATCTCTTTTTGTATCGAACTCTTGGTAATAAACTTTTATTCTTAGGGGAGCATCTGTGGACCGTCTCGTTATGTGTCAAAAACACTTCAATCTATGTTTCTTTATCTTTTTACTCATCGGTACTACTGTTACCTTTCATCGAATATCTTCATTTTTTATCTTATTCATATTCGTATAATCACACATTCACCTTAACATCCTCATTTCTGCTACCCCTATTTTATGTTCATGTTGTCTATGTGTTAACCAACTAACATTATAAGTCTTACAGTTGTTCTATAGAATTTTCCTTTTAGCTTAAGGGGAATTTTGCGATAACACAAAAATCTAAATGCACTCCGTCATTTCATCCACCCTATTTTGATTCTATGATTTACATCTTCATCTATCTCTTCACCTTTTTGCAAAATTGATCTTAGGTATCTAAAAGCATCTTTCTTTGGTACCTCTTAACCAAGTTGATGCACAAGTCTTGATCACCATCTCTTACCAGCAAAAACTCACACTTCACATACTCATAAATAAATATGATCCATGAAAAATACCACAGAAATAGAGAAAATGTGAAAAAAATGAATGGTTAAAACTCACATTGTTCAATAACGATGAAATATCAAAGGAAGAAATATAAAAAGTTGTGGTTTCACATTAAAAAAAATTGTTGATGAGAGGGGAAATAGGGTAAAATTTGGAAGAGATGACATAATAATTGTTAAGATATCCTTGATATTGTGCCTCCCTGTAACGCCCTTACGCTCACCAGGGTCATTACCACGCATAAACAACAATTATCATACATGATTCATCAGAGTTTAAGCAGTTTGGAAGCATATATATATATATAAGAAGGGCATCATCAAATGCCATCATACACACTGTACATTATAATATGGTGATTATACATAAGTTTTCTGTTTAAGTACAACACTGTACATAAATCTCCCCTCAGGGTACAACAAAATTAAACCAAAGGCGATTACAAAACATCAGAGCCACACGCTCATGTCATCTAAGCCTAAGGTTTATAAACATCAACTATCCCTGCAAAGGCTTCTTGCCTTGGGATCTATCTGCTCCTCCTGAGGATTCACCTGCAAAACATAAGCCCCACACAAGGGGTGGGATATAAAATCCCAGTAAACTCAGGGCCCTTGAAGGTATTTCCTTCCCCTGGTTCACTATCTGGCACATACATAGAAATAGTATATTTCAACCATTCACAATAAGATTCAATATCAGAATAATTCTCAATCATTCATCACAACAGGCAGGGATCTCATCCCTCTTCACTCAACATCATTACTATCATTTCACCTCAACCTGTCAATACACAGGTGATATACATTACTTAACTCGGCAGAGGCTACATCTATGTATATAGGAACATCTCCGCTCAGGGAGGCTACATCTATATACTAGGAAAATCTCATGCCTGGATCTCAACATATCTATTGGAGGCTTCATCTGAAATATAGGAACATCTCAGTCAAGAGACTACATCTATATAACAGACACATCTCCATCGGAGGCTTCATCTGTGTATATAGGAACATCTCAGTTAAGAGGCTACATCTATATATCACAGGTACATCTCCATCTAATGAGGCTACATCTGTGTATATAGGAACATCTCTACTCAAGAGGCTACGTCTATATATCACAGGCACATCTCATACCCTATATCAACACAATTTGCCTGAGGAGGCTACCTCTGTGGATATAGGAACATCTCCATTCGGGAGGCTACATCTATATCATAGGAACATCTCACAACAGGTCTTACTCAATCTCAAGTCATCTATCCTACTACCATAGGATTCAATTCATTCATAGAATTCACAATTCAATCTCATACTCAAACCGGTATATCATAAGTCAAACAATTCAGTACACATCAGTTCCCATCATAGGGTTCAGAGCATAATCCATTAATCAATCACATCAATAAGATCAATCCACATCAATTCCCATCACAGGGTACAGAGCATAATCCATTAATCAATCACATCAATAAGATCAATTCATATCAATTCCCATCACAGGGTACAGAGCATAATCCATTAATCAATCACATTGATATACAATTTCTATATACATGCATTTGCCCATGACATAACCATCACCCCATTTGGTGAATGGCAGAACACAGCAAAGGGCACACATTCAAGAACCAAGAGCTTACCTGCTCTAAGCAAAGTACCGGCTCTCCCAGTCTCGTTGTCACCACCACCGAAACTATCAATCTCACGTCCTACATAGGATCAAACATATAACGTTTCAGTAACGGTCCTAAGCCGTTAGAATGAAAAGCCATAATCCGTTTTGTATAGCACACACTCAATCACTACATAAGTGATTCTCAGACCCTCAATGGTCTAGCTTGGCCTAGCCAAAGCACAAAGAGCTTGAAGCTCACAACAGCCCAATACCTCTGAATTCACACAGGGCTTGAACGATCCATACCACACACACAAGGCACCGTTCTCATGGCCTCTCAGGCACAACAAAACACATACCAAGGCTCTAGCATGTCCAACAAAACTAAACAACTCATTATATCAACAAAACATGCCTCACATAGAGCCCATAATCAAAGTTCACCAAACTAGTAATTGAGAGCTAATCTTTCATCCTCAACACATTCTAATCACATATATCTAAAGGACCCAAGGCTAATTCTACCTCTATCACAAGTGAGTCACTATTCACCCAAAACCCCAATCAACAAATTAAACGGTGAAACTTGAGTTTCTTACCTCAATAACGACAAGGAATGCCCAAGGACAACTCCCCCTAGCTTGGGTACCCACGAATCGTCGCCGTTCCTCGTCGAACTCAAGCTTCAAGAACTTCCCTTGAGAAAGGGATTCTTTAATTTGGGGTTTTCAAGGAAAATGGATGAAAGATTCAAGCTCACTAGGTGTTTTCCATCAAGAATGGTGTTTGAGGGACTTGTTTTGGTGAACTAGGGTGCAAGAATGAAGCTTGGAGCTTCAACAATGGCTGCTGGACGTCCCAAGGAAGAAGAAGCAAGGTTTTCCTTCAAAAATCGCGACTTGCTCCTTTTATACCAACTCTGTCAGACGTCCCGCGCGGATCGCGCCACGCCCCGCGCTACCCGCGCCACACTTTAGAAACCTGTGGCGCCAACCGCGCCACCCCTGGCGCTGACCGCGCCGATTTCCAGAGAAAACTGACTTTCCAGAGCACTTCCGGCGCGACTCGCGATGCCTCTGGCGCCACCCGCGCTGGATTCCAGAGGAAAATGGTTTTCCAGGGCACTTGTGGCGCGACTCGCGCCACCAATGGCGCTGACCGCGTGAACTTCCAGAGAAAACTGAGTTTCTGGAGGACTTGTGGCGCTGATCGCGTCACCATGGCGCCACTGGCGTCAACCTCCCGAAGCTATGGCGCTACTCGCGCCACGCCGGCGCTACCCGCGCCACAACACAGACAGTGTTTTCTGCTTTAAGAACCCTGGCGCTGACCGCGCCAAACCTCGCGCCAGCCGCGCCAGGCATCAGAGCCATTACACTCCCAAATTCCATGATCATCGAATTTTGTCCCACGATAATAGATTTTTTATTTTACATTAAGTGTTTTGAATTTGGGTTGGTTACTATTTCCTTTTTTTTAAAAAGATTTTAGTTAGCAACCCGTACACAAAGCAACTCGGCCCAGGATAGAAATGGGTCCAATCCACTAATTTTTAACCAAATCGAACGAGTTCATCGAGTTGTTTTTGGCTTAATGTACAACCGATCCATTAAGCAGCTCGACTCAATGACATTGTTGGGTTTCAATCGGAGCAGTTCGATTGGCTGGGACAAACTGAGTTTAATAACTATGTGATGAAGACAAACGGTTGATAATTTTATTTTCTTCTTTTTTCATTATTTTTTTTATTTCAATATAAATGTAGATAAGGACAATTTGGTCTTTATGTTTCATTAAAACATGCATGTTAAGGCACATGACCACTTTAAGTTAAAAAAATAAAGAATAATGGTGTAGGGGTGTCAATGTGTAATAGAATAACAAAAAATATGAGAGATTTCTAGAGGGATAAAATAATAAAAAATGTTGAATGCAATAAGTTTTAAGTATAAAAGAGACGAATGTAATTTACTTTAATAATTATTTTTTATACTTTTTTATTATAAATTATCACAGTTTAGTAAAAACAGTTGCTAATGGACCTATCAATACTCCAAAATTATTTTCAATTTTGATTAATTCAACCAAATTGGCTGAGTTTGTTTCAAGGAAAAAATGGAAGGCAAAAAATATTAGTAGTTACTTAGAAGAAAAAAAAGCGCAGGTAAATATATATGTTTTTCTTTTTTATAATTAAAAAATTATATTTTCTTGTAGTACTTATTAACTTTGGCAATTATATTCACATGATTGTAATACGGCAGCATAGGCATAGTTGTTGGTTAGAGGATCTGCCTGACTTCATCAGTTGATTCACTTCATTGTGAGGTTAGAGTTGTCTAGAATAAAATTATCTTTCACTTTAAGAAAATGTATCCAATAATAAGTAAATTAAAAATATTTTTGATGTGTCTATTTGGATATAATATATTTCTTTGATAGATATTTGTACAGATTAACAGTTTTAATTATTTTTTTCCCATAAAAAACGGTTTTAGATTTTAAGGTTATATATATATATATAATTTGTGTTTTACAATAGCTTTTTTATATATAAATAGTATTTTTATTTTTTGTTGAATTGATGGTAAATATTCCTGCTAAAGCGGCTTATAAAAGTATTACTTTTTTATTCATGAGAATCAAAAATAGTGTTAAGAATTTATAATAATTCACACATCTTATTTAATCAATTGAGTTAAATCCGTTGACTTATAAAAGTATTATAAAAATAATTATCTAAATATTATATGCACTAAATTAATACTAAAATTCTCACATTTTTCTAGAGTGTTCATGGGTCGGGTTGGTTAGGGTTTGAGGGAAATAAAATCTGAACCGAATTATTTTAATTGGTTTGGTTTGGTTCGGATTTTAGATTCTTTTTACACCTAACCCAAATCAAACAAAACTGATGATAAATGGGTTGACTCGATTTGGATCATCGAATATTCAATAAAAAAATAAAAAAATATGTTTGGAAAAAAATATAAAATAACACTTTTATTCTAAAATTAATAGATAATCTTGTGACATACACCAAATTAGCCAAATCCATCTTGAAGAGGTCCGAATGTCAAAGTTGTATTGTCAACACCAATTGGGTGGTAGTTTTAAGGAGGCTTGACGATATCAACAACAGTCGTGAAGAGGCAGAACGATAGGTGAAGGAGGTTATGTGAGTGTGCATTTGCGACACCCTTTTAGGGTTATGTGAGAGAGGAAAACTAAGGTGTCAAAATGAGTCTTTGTGAGTGTGTGATGAATACAAAACGCAAATGAGATACACAAAACGACATAAACATATAAGTAATTTCAGTATTTTAAAAATAATAAAATTGATAATATATTCAGTTTGGTTCAAATTGGTTCGGATTTGAAAATTCTCAATCTAATACCCGAACTAATTGTCACTAGTTCTAATTGGTTTGGTTCGGGTTGGACTCGAACTACAAAAAAAATCCAAACCAATTTAATTGGTTTGATTTGGATCGTCGGATTAATCCAGACTAATAAACACCCATTCTTTTTTCACCAAGAGAAATTGCACCCACAAAGTTGACTTCTCACTTTTTTCATTTCTTTTCGTTTAACAATACAAAGAATTTGATTGATACACAAACTTTATAGTATTGACAATTTCTTATGATTTTTCATTACTAGAAAATATAAGATGTCTTTAAATTATAAAAGTTGAAAAATTATTAGAGATTGTCAAATATTGGAAATTCAACATGGCCAAAGTTGACTTCTCGAAGTTGTTGAACAAAAAAATAAATTAATGCTAGTGTGAAATCAGGTTTAGGGTACGAGCTCTCTTGATAAGAAAAACAAAGTGTATTTTAGTAAATAATAACAACGAGAAATTTAGTGTGACATGATTGATAGATAACATTGTTCCTTAAACATGTGGTTAGGAGTTTGATGCCTGACTAGTGTGCATAAAAAAATATTTGTTAGAAAATGTCAACCTCTTAAATGGATCCCATTAACTCGGGGATTACTTATTAACTTTTTGTTGGGGATACCTTGGTTCAAACAAAAATAAAACAACAAAAATTTTGGTAATTAACTTTTTTAATGATTAAAAAAACAACAAAGTGCCCTATGAAAAAGAAAAACCAAAACCAAATTTCAAATCCTAATAAGTATATCTTGAGAGCACTTAGGTACCACCTTGCGAAATACTTAAAAGGGAAGAATCGCTATATTTTGCAATTGATGTAAGTGCCACTTCTCAACTTAACCCAAAGTCTACTTACTTTTGTAAGGAATCATTTCTTACAAAATTACTATATCATTCGGGTACTCGGCTAAGTCGAACACCCAAAAATATCCCTCACAATACCTTTAAAATATTGAAGCATCCATAGTAAGGGCATGTGACTCTAAGGTATTCGGTCTAGCCAAATACACAAGTACTTTCATCACCTAACAAACAAAGGGTGACCTTTTCATATTCAAGTATTGGGCTTAGTCGAACACTTGAGTACGTTCATCACCTAATCAACAAAGGTTCTCTTTCCATGTTCAGGTATTCGATCTAATCAATAAAGGTGATATTTCCATGTTAAGGTATTCGGCTGGGTACTTCTATCACCTAATCGAAAAGGATGATATTTCCATGTTCGGGTATTCGACCTAAGCGAATACCTGAGCACTTCTATCACCTAATCAACAAAGGTGATCTACCCATATTTCGGCATTCAATTAGGTCAAAAACCTGGATATCTCGTGGCAACCTACAAAAGACATGTTGTTATACTCAAGTACTCAACCAAACCGAGTACTCGAGTAGTTTTCATCATCTACCTCACAATTACAAAGATTATCTTAATGACGATCGTTAGAGCTATCTTAACCCCTTAATGGTGATAAGGAACACATAACTTAATAAGGTAATGGGGTACAAAAGCCTATGAATCCAAGGCTCACTAAGGTATTTATAAATAACTATGAGAATCTTGAGATAAGACAATGTTAATATTCATTTAATATATTCATTTATTGCTCTCAACAAGACCTTACTTGAGCATTATAGTACCTTTTGTTGATATCACATCCCTCAGTTGCCAAATAGTAGATTGCGAAGAAGGAGGTTGTCCAGAGTAAGAGATAAACTGAGAAGAGTCTCCTGTCATCCCCATGTAAAACTTGTCTATCTGTGGAGTAATTGTCAAAGTTCGATGTTCGAATCTTCCATCTCTCTTTTCTCTATTATATCCTTTTACTCATAGACTTGCATTAAAACAAACACAATTTTTTCTACTTCTTTAAGTAAATCATTAATGTTCTCTTTACAAGCTTGGCTTATAATTTCCAAGGTCATAAAACCACAGTGAGTGCATGAAATTGAATGGCCCAAATAGTATTTGTGAGTGGGCAATAAATACTCTCAATTTCCCGTGTGGCGCCCTTTATTGCTCGTTAGATCTTTTACACCACTCTCCTCACTTTTGGGTCTATTTGCTCGCTGTGCGAACCTGATTCTCTGAACACGAGGAGGCCGAGGCACCAATTACAATTTTACTTTCCCTACCTTTTCTTTTCTTTTCTTTTCCTTACTGTGTGTAGTAACCGTACAATCTCATTCTCAAATCTCACTCGCTTTTTGTCTCTCTCAACACTCAAACACTGCTTCCCTTCCACTTCAACTTCAACTTCAACTTCACAGGAGAGAAACAAACAAACACGTTGAAGTGAACCTTCTCTTATTGTTATTGTTATTTTGACTTTATTTGTTATGAGTTAGTAGTAGAGAGAAATGGACAAGGCTCCCACAAAAGTGAGGCGTGGAAGCAGTGCGTTCTCAAACGCCAACAAGCGACGACACAAACACAAACTCTTCAGTGGTAGTAAATTACACAACACCAAACCTTTTCCTGCGCTAAAAGACAAAACCTATTTTATGCTTCTTGTCGTTATTCCTGTCTTTTTTTTTTCTTCCTTTGTTTTAAGCAAGCTTTACCGATAACGAAGAGTTTTTGCAGATAACGTAGTTTCCCCTTCCCTTTGTTAGTTGTTGCCTATCTGAGCTTTTAGTTTTTGTTTTTGCTTTGTGAGCGGTAGTTTTGAGCCGTGGGGACCTTCGGTTCTCGAAGAAGGAAAAGGTGAGAAGCTTGAGTGCAGTCGGAACGCCGTCGTCGACCTTCCAAATGGCTTGTATTAATGTCTCTGAACAGCAAACACATGAACCTTCTTCTTCAACCGTCATTGCCACCACCAACAAATTCAAGCTTCATAAGAATGTATGTTTTCTTATTATTTTTAATTAATGGACTTTTTCTCACGTTTGAGTTTGTTGCCTTCTCTTTCTCTCCTTTGAATGATTTCACAGTTTTTGAATTACTGCAACGGTGCCTCTGTTCCACGGAAGCTACGTTCAGGTGCGTGCCTTTCAAATTCCAAATCCAAGCGTTTAAATGTTGTTATGCATAATATGCACTTTCCTTGTTTTTTCTCTTTTGATGTTGATTTTGGATTAGAGTTGAAGCAATCTCTGAGAATCCTTTTTTTCCCCTCCTTTTCTTTCTTTGTTGTAATCGTTGGACTCCGGATTCGGTTTTGGTACTTTTTTTTTTAATTATTGCAATATATTTACTTTCACTTGAATATTAATTTACTATAAGCTTTTAATTGACCAAGTAGTTTTCTTCTTCTGTAAGTGGAAAAAAAAGATAATGTTTGCTAAAAATATTATGATTTTGTTTTTCTATTTTTAAATTATATAGCGACGAAGAAACGGGGTCGCGAATCCATGTTACTTGATTCAGAAAAGGTGAAGCATACGATGGATGGAATAGAATCTCTCAAAAAGGAAAGTCTAAAGAAGTCCAGAGTGAGTGTTGTAAGACATATCTGTGGGCTGTGTTTGCCAGTTTCAAAACTTGACCCTTTTGCTTGGTTGGTTTTCTAAGCATTTTTTTCTGTTTCTAATTCAACTTTTGCTTGGAATTTTATGCTTTTGCAGAAAAAAGGAATGTGGCATGACTGGTCCCCTAGAGAAGGAGCTTCTGGGCCCATCACAAAAGATGAGCAAGAGGTTGCGGAGACTCTCTATGCCTTGGCTGGAATGTTCCCTCACAATGCTTCCAATCATAATAGTACGGATTTAGATGGCAAATTTTTGCCAGACAATTCATCAGTTTTGCAAGACTTGGAGGATAATGCTAGTGCTGCTGCTCTTCAAGGTTATTTATTCATTCTCAATTCTCACTCTTATCTGGGATACATGTCTTAGCTATTATTACCTCTACTCCTATTTATAAGAAACAAGTTATAGTGTATTTTAGACTACACCTTGTTTTTTATAAATAGAACCGGAGACATTATTTTTTAGTACGAGGTCACATGTATCTTCTACAACAGACAATCTTATTGTATCCGAGCAGGATTACTATAAGTGACAAAGTTGCCTTAGTTACTAACTCATTCTTTTTCATTCCCTTTATTATTATTATTATTTTGCCATAGATACTATTCTAGCCTCAGCAACTGCTCCTGTTGCAAGTCCTAGTTGTCATGAAAGTTCAGCTGGAGAAGCTTCAAAAATCAGTTGGTTGAATGAAGCTGTTGGTCAAAAACAACCTGATTTGCCTGAGAGTGTAACGCTCTTGATGCCATCTCATAGCACTTCTCTAACAATAAATCTTCAGACCATGCCTGTGACAGTTAAGCGTGAAAATAGCAACAAAGTTGCATTGCATGACTCTGAGTTATGTCTGGCAATGGGGTGGGTCATTTTTTTTGTTGCATTATGAAATATCTATGCTTTTCAACCGTCTTTTGTGTATATTTTACATGTTTTCTCATGACATTGCAGATTAAATATGCCCAAACAATCACGGATTTCTCAAGTTGAGAGGAAAACAGATCTGGCGTTTGAGGCAGTGAGCATTTCAACTATTACACAGATTGTAGTGTGGTTCTAACAAAACTTGTTGTGAGCTAGTACTGGTCTTATTGGTGTTATTGGATTGCATTTCAGGTAAGAGACGTTGATTGTAAGCAACAACAGCATTTGGTCAAGGAACAAAAAGGAAATGGTATACTTCCCTCAAAGATCAAAATGTCCTTTTTTTTATGGTGTTGATTTGTCATTTCCGTGACTCAAGTATAGGCTAAAGGTTTTTACATCAATTTGGCTGATTCTTAACTTATTTTACTTGAAGGCCTTGCATTATGGCCAGGCTTGTCTTCAGTGGCACCAGCTGGCCAGGCTTATCTGCAGTAAATTTCTTTCACTTTACATTTTCAACCTGTTTAGTGGCTTCATTTCAATCCTTCTTGTTCTGTTTGTCCAAACCTGATCAATTTTTCTCCCCAAGGTCTTCTGCTACTAAAGCTCCTGATTGGCTGGAAGCTGCAATCGGTGCCTCGAAAATGGATTCAATGGAAACTTCAACTTGTTCTTCTAGTGGAAGGGTAAGGACTAACAAATCTATTATTACTGCTTTTTTTGTGTGACTTAGACTTACCTGTGTAAGGGTCGACCCAACAGAAACTAAGACCTAAAGTAAAAATTGAGAGACTTTTTTATTTTATTTTAAAGAAAAGAGTGATATGTGAGGCCTTTTAGTCAACATAAGTGACCTTTTTTGCTTTAAAAAACTAATAACAAATGTTGGTAGACCTAAAGCTCAAGCTTTAGTTGCTTTACCCTTGGCTGACCTGCCTCTATTATGTTAAAATCTCTTGATCCTAAATGTACACTCCTCTCAGACAGCTATTTATTGTTGTCAATGAATAACCGTGCAGATCTTTATTCCTAAAAGATCATGGAAGAAGTGTGCAGCTCATGTTCACATCAGTCATATAATCAAGAGTCTAGAGGTGCCAAAAACACAGGTTATCAAAGAAACTGAGCTTTTTGAATGTCATCAAATGAGAGAACACGAAGGATCAAAGCGTGGAGTTCTTTTAAAAGTACACAGCTCAAACGGAATGAAAAATGGAATCACTTCTACTGTGAGGAATCCACATGAAAGTAAGAATATTATTCTTCAGCAGCAATGCCATTATCGAAACATATCACAGGCTGCTCCAACACCTGTGGTACAGTATGGCCATCAAAAGCAGCAAGTAAGCTTAAGGTTAATTTTGGTAAATATGACACACCTTGCACCATTTTCCTCATGCACTAATGGACTATCCTTATTGTGCAGAATTTCAACTTCTTGTCCTTGTCGGCAGGAAGTAATGGGTTAAAGCTCGAAAATAATTATAATAAAATTGGAAGTAGGTTGGAACCATTATCAAAATTGCAAGTGCCTTATTTACAGTCACTAGCACCTCTGCATGGAGGCATACCAATTCCTGCTGCTCAGATACAGTATGCCTCAACTTCTTACCTTGATCAGCTTTCGGTTGCAGGACCACAGGTATTAGATCTCGCTTTGTGGCAAGAGCACTATTATTAACTATTAATCAAATAAAATGGGCTCCAAAATCTAGGGTCCAACTTTGGTAAAAATTAGCTTAATGTGATTATCTTTTTAACCATATGAAATGAGGTGGTGGCTATAGTTTATTGCTAATAATGAATTGAACAAACTAACGTGCAATTTAATATCCTCATAAATATGCCACCCTTATTGTCATACTACTAATATTGTTCCGCAATGCTTTTAATTGACTGCAGGTTCGGTTGCAGCAACCTCATTATTTTGGTAACCCGTTATATGGAACTCATTATGGTTCAACAGTCTCACATAAACAACAAGAGCACCAAAGCTTCTGGGGGGTGCAACAAGCAGAACAAGGTAGGTCTACAGTAAATTTCAATATTTTGAGGACTCAATATCCTAATTGGCAAAGTGGAAGGCATGACTCTTCTGCATTGAGTCCATGTGCCCAAGCCATCCTTCCTTGTTCCCCTGCATCACAAGAAATATTTGGAACCAAGATCACTTCAATCTCTGGGCAACAGAAGCAGCTACTAGCCCCCTTCCAAGACAAATGGACTAGACCTTCGTCATCTCCCTTCATTATGTGAAGAAATTAGAGACAGACTTCCAAGTAGTGGTATGATATCACTGCATATGCAATTGTAAAGTGATGAGCAACCTGAAAACGATTCATTATTTTATACTTCTACACATCCAGCTTTTAGGGTGTTTTGTTTATAAGGAGAGAAATAATTTACAGGAGAAATTTTGTCCTTTATTTTGTGGGACCCACACTTCTTACACTCTACTTTAAATAAATAAATCATCTATTTCTCTTCTCTTTCTTTCTCTCCTCCAAACCAAACATACCCTTATGAGTTACGCCTTTCACATCAAAAGTAGCACAGAACTTGCAAGCTGCTATAGGA
Organism: Glycine tomentella; assembly: GCA_007407185.1. Taxonomy (NCBI): domain Eukaryota; kingdom Viridiplantae; phylum Streptophyta; class Magnoliopsida; order Fabales; family Fabaceae; genus Glycine; species Glycine tomentella. Next base: position 1,063,422 of record PYAF01001516.1, on the reverse strand, counting down.
GATTGATCTAGTGAAATTGCGAGGGAAAACAAATGTCAACACTGTAGCAAGACCTGAAACTTGAAAGTATCACGAAAAAAATATTTTCATTTCACAGGACACCTAGCGCTCATCTAACTGAAATAAAACATATGCAACACTTGTACACTAGTAGGTCATTTATACCATCAAAATTAATCGTTTTGCATTGCTTATATACTACAAGCATCCAGTTACATTTCCATTAAGTGTTTTACTAACAACCAAGAAGAGCAAATAAATTTATAAAAAGTGAAACAAAACAGAGACAGTAACAGAAAGGCTACTGAAAACCCTGATTTTATAAATGTCTTACAAATATAAACATAAGCCGAATAAGAAGCATAGGTAAAGGGCATTGAATACATGGCTCAACGTAAAAGATTTTCAAAATTCTGTATCACAATTGAAATACAAGAATTAAGCCAAGGGCATGAGTAAGTCATCGAAATCTCCAAATTGATATGACTGCTGAAAAGTAATTTTTCATTCTAGTTTTTCCAGTTCCCCCATTCTCTCAATGATAGCCTGCAAGCACAAAAGCAGATTTGTTATTTGAGGTTTCCTATGCCCTAAAATTTAGCTGAAATAAATTTACACACAGGACACAATTGTCAGAAGTAAAGAAAAAAAATGCTGGAACAAGCTACCGAAGTAGGCAACTATGCCTGGAATCATAGTGTAACTACACAGCTTAAATCTTACACTAGCAAGTAGCAGCATGTAAAGTGCTTAGTAACTCCAAAAGAATGCATACCTTCTTGCTTGTTTCTTGCAGTTCACCCGCTAGAATGAATTCATCAAGTATAAGATAGACCTTGAAGACATATAGGTAAACTAAATGAGTAAGGAAACATTAAAAAAAAATAGTAATAATAATCTTAAAATAAAAAATTACGATCATGAACTTCACTTAGAAACAAAACAAAAAACAGCAAAACTTATGTGTTATAGATTAGACATACATACATCCATTGGAGGATGTAGAATTGTTAATGTATACAGTGGATGGGATTCATATTGATCAGTGTAGCTAAATAAGTGGCAACGAAACTGAAAATTTCCAGCTAAAGAAACAACCTAACATATTGATTAGTTCAGGCTATGGTTTGTCAACATTCTACTATAATAATCTCATGAATAAATGCTGCAGGAAAAAAAAAAAAAATCAAGATCAATACAATGGTACATCAACATCAACAATCCCATGATTATTTGATGGTAAAATACAAGAAACAAACAAACACAGGATAGGAACAAGCGGAGAATTAACAAACCTTGTGGAAGTTAAAAACCAAATCGAGCTCACAGACATTGCTGAAGAAGTGATCCAATATTTCCACAAACAAATGGATGCACTCTAAATACGCCAACTCATTATCAGTGATATCAACACAGAGTGAGAAAAACAATCCAGCATATCGCCTGTATATTATCTTGTGCGTACGAAACTGCAAGAAAAGTTACCAACAAATCAATTGTCATAACAATTTAGACAACATAAGAGCAACGAAAGCAGAACTTAATAGAACATTCATGACAGAAATAATGCAATTACAACTTCGTGAAAGCAAAGTAAGAAAGCGAAAATGGCGGAGAGAGTACTGACCTCGACGAAATTTGTGTATTTAGGGTCTCTGTTTACGACGAGCCGATGAACCTGCGAAATTGAGGAAAATTAGGTTAAGGTGTTTTTTTTTTTTTTTTTTATCGGCAAATGTTAGTTGTTAGGATTGTTAGCAGGGGATTGGAACCCGCGACCTCTCCCCCTTCCCTTCTCCCTTCACCACTAAACCAACCTTATATCTCCAATTAGGTTAAGGTGCTGTTGTGTGTGAAGAAGAAGAACGGAAATCGTGGGAAGGAAGATGAAATTGTTACCTCGTATTCGACCTTGTGCTTCTCGGAATCCTCGAGTGGAACGTAGTATTTGGCAAGACGGGTCTTGCCCTGCCTGTTCTGCAACAGAATGAATCGGATCTGCGAATGCGGAAAAAGGGAAAACGAATTTTAGAATGAAATAAAATAAATAAAAATGGAACGAAGAGATTATTGTTGCAATTATGGAACGAAAGAGGGAATAGAATGATGAACGAACGAACCATTTGCAACGATGGGATTGGGATTGGTGAATTTTTCCGTTCTCAGCTTCTTCTTCAATGCCAACTCAAAGAGATGATGATCATAGCAACGACTTTACTTTCAAGTTTCAACATCTCTCTTTTCTTTTTTATTTATTTTTTTATTTTTATTTTTTTTTCCTTTTTGCGCTGCAGCTTAGCTAGCGTGTAATGACACACGCATACGAGCCAAAGGCCGGTTATCGGGTTTTGGTTTGCCCTTACTTTGTCTTTTATCCAACTTTTAACATTTAAAGCCTTAATTATCAATTTGTTCTTTAAAATTTATTTTAATTTGTTTAATTTTGATGCTTAGATTTTTAAAATGTTGAATTTGATTCTTAAGTTATTAAAAGTAAATTATTTTAGTCTCTAAATTTTTAAAAGATTTAATTTGACTTTAATTTTTTATAGAACGGATCAATTTAATTTGAAATGGTTTAATTTGATTTTTTTAAAAAAAAATTTAAGGATGAAATTGATTTTTATTCTATTTATTTTTAATAATTTAAAGATCAAATTGATTCAATTTTTAAAAATTTGAGAATCAAATTGATTTTTTAAAAATTTGAAAACTAAATTTAATAATTTAAAATAATTTGAAGAACAAATTAATGCTTAAACCTTCTCTTACAATTTAGAGTTAATTAATTGATTTTAATTTAATTGTATCAAAAGAAATAAGTAATGTTACTAATACTACATTTTTGCAATTTTTTCCACATATTTTTATTTTTCTCTATCACAACATTTATTTTATTATACATTTTTCTCTTCTCTTCTTATTTCTTTCTTTTGTATAAAAATTGTAATTTTTTTATATAAATTACGTTACTCTAAAAAAACAGTTATATACATTACACTGATTACTGTACCAATCCACTAAAAAATTATATAAAGATCTAGTAACAAGAGACTTTGGTAGTTTATATAGAATTTTACAAATTCCAATACTACTTTTATGAGAGAAAAAATCTTCTACCTCCATCAAGTCACCTTTTCCTCTCCCATATACAAAAGGAAAAATGGATTATTCCTTCAATTTCTTATTCTTAACCCAATGCTTAATCAAGGGGAAGGGGTTCCAATAATTACATAAGTGCTCACTAAGAATTTTTATTTCCATGATAATGGTAAAGGCTCTATAATCTATAAGTCTTGCTTGTACATGGAGTTTGAAGCAGCCAATAGAGCAGCTCCTATGCCAGATCCATCTTTAGTATGCTCTATCACCACATTGTTTGACTTTTCTGTTCCTAGCAGCTCTATGACTGAATATTGCAAATAAGCCCTGTATTGAGGATAATTTTCATATAAGCCCCCATCGATGGCAACAACACTTCTCTTCCCATTCCCAAAGATGAGACCTCTCTGATCCTCTTCCATTTTTTGTAGAATTCCCACTATTCCTGCACCAGCTAAGCTCCCACCTCGCTTTACAATTGTCTCACAAACCTCTAAAACTGTTTTTCTTTCACTTAATTTGGATTCAACCTGAATAGGTACGACCCAACGGAAACAAAACACAAAATGAAAATTAATGATAGGGTGGGTATTATATGCAATTTTTTAGCAGATAAAATAAAACACATTGCTCTTGTTTGACAGTAATATGATCATAACTCTGCATCATCTTGAAAATCTGGTCCACAAGGAGTATGCTTTTAAATAAAATATATTTTGAATAATTATTTTAAAAATACTGTTGAAAGAGTGAGTTTTATATATTTGCAATATGAAATAACAAAATAGTACTTATTTATATAATAGTTCTCATGGGAAATTACCATCTTTCTTTGGCCATGAAAGAAAATTGCCATCTTTATAGAACAGGTGCTTAAAATTATCAGTAAAATTTAGACTTTAGGACTATAAATTAATTTACCCCTGCTTTATCATAGAGGAGGGACCCAACTGCATGTAAATCGCCAGAACAGTCCTGCTGCATGGCACGTAGATCTGGGGTCCTGTTAAATTTATATAAAGGCATATGAATATAGAGTGTTAAACTGAAGATATACCCTAACGAACGTAAAGTGTATATGATAACAAAATATGACTAGAACTTTTTTTCCCCATTCAAAAAGAAGGAATAATTGGGAGAAACTTAAAGTGGTAAAATGAAATTAGAACTACATGTATAGAGTGACTGCCATATTACCAAATTTTACAAGCAATGTGATCTATTAATGTATATGATTTGAGCATAGATTTTAACTGAAAATAAAAAAATCTTACCCGAGTATGAAAGGTGTAGATAGTTTCTGGGGGACAGATTTTCCAAACAAACCACCCTCTTCAGCCATTTCCAGCAGCACTCGTCTAACAATTTCGCCTAGATACATTCCCGAGATTGTCTTTTCAAATATCTGCCAAGTAATATGCAGATAATGATTCTTCTACATGCTACTATTTCAGAACAACTAAATTATGAAGAATGTTGGTACCAAAATTTACCTGCTCACCCGGATTGATGCTAGCAGCATCCATTTCCCTATCGAACTCGGTTAAAGGGAGACCATTTGAGAAAGCACCCCACTCAGTGCTAATGATCTGAGAATCAAGGAATGTTTTTCTCAGATTAAGATGATCTAGTTCATATAAAGCATTAAAACAAGATATGATGAAACGAAGGAGATAAGTGTTTATTAACCATTTTCCCAGAAGAAGAGACATGGCCCTGTAACTTAGGAATGGCACTGATCTGTTCAACATAGCAAGCATTGGTTCCAGTGCCCAAAATGACAGCAACCACGACATCATTGTCCCAGTATTCTGCTCCAGCTAACGTTGCCACGGTATCATTCACCTATTAGGAAGGAATTTGCTATATTTTTTATCACCACTGTGTTGGTTTAAACTTTGAGTTTAATTTTGATAAATTGGCACATTGCATAACCAATTATAAATCATTCTGCATATGCCTTTCGAAGTAATTAGTACAAAATCAACCATTTTCAATTATACTTATACGACAACTCATTATTGGATAAGTGTATTTTCATTAAATTCTTAAACTTCTATAAAAGTATTCACATTAAAACAACATACCAGAGCAGAAACTCGCATGTCTATTCCTTGCCTTTCCATTGCCTCGTTCAGACAAGCCACCACATCTCTCCCTGCCTGCATAAAGAGTTAGTAGTTCCAAGTCATGCTTAGTGGGGGATCTATTCCTAAGTGAGGGTGTGCACATGCACCCTCTCACTTTAAAAAATTACATTTAATTATCTTATATTTTTATATTTTGTCCCCCTAATTTTAAATATTTGAACTCACTACTCTCGTATTTTTATATTTTCATATTTTATACTCTTTAATTTTATATATTTGAACCCACTATTCTCAATTGTCGCCACTGACCCAAGGTCCTAGATCCGCCACTGGTCATGCTAGTATGAGGTTAATATATTTCTGCTACTATCTAACTATACCAAAACATAAAACTCTAGTTAATGATCCTGATTAACAACACAACTTACATTGCCCCTCAATAATGTATAGTGCCCTTGTATATGAATTTATCTTTTTTAAAAAATAGTGACAATTAGGATTTAGGATCAATCTGTATATTGTTAGTGTTTGGCTTTAAGTTTATCTGTGAAAGAATGCACACTAAGTTAAATAATAGTGATCAGCATAGATAGATAAAGACATACTGTTCCAGACACTGCAAAACCCTTGGTCCACTTGATTAGTATGCCAGAATCAATAGATGCCTGCTTCACAGGAAATGAAAACGTGAAGCCAATCTCTCTCTTTCTTCCCGGTGAGATATGAAATCTACCATCCTCCTTGGACGCAAATTTTGCTAGCCCCGAAGCAATGAAATCAAACAGCTCCTGCAATTGAAATTGAAAACAAACATAGGATTTGTTTTATGATAAAATAGTTTTGCTGAAAATGTTAACGATTTACATTGTCAATTTGTCATATCACAAAATAACATATATGATAAGTTATTAACGTTTGTAATAAATCTTGAAGGTCAAACTTACCATGATTTTTATATTTTATAAAAATTCCTGATTGGTTGACAGTATAAATTAAATTATTTCTTGCCCAGATGTTTTCTCATCCTCTTCTAGAAAAGTTTTTGTTAAGTGATGGGGCAAACTTATAGAAAAGAGAAATATATTATATGCTAGATACAAACAAATTTTAGATTTTTTTTTTCTCAACCATATTTGTCATTTCGTGGAGGTAATCCTTTTCGAGTCAAGTAGAATTATTATGAACAACAAAACTTTCCTCCTCTAAGTAGTAAACACAATTTCATACCCAGAACTCCCAAAACCCCTTGTTAAGTTGAAACAACCTTACAATTACAGCAGTTGATCCACATGTTTGGTAGTAAACAAATATTATATTTGAAAACAGCAATGAAATTAATTAGTAAAATAAAATAATAAAAACAAAATAAATGAGTTACCTGAGATGTAGAAAACATGAGTTGATGAGGTATGGAAACTTGATCAAACTCGGTGGCAATGACACGCTCATCTTTGCCACCCAACTGCACCCTCAGCACACGGAAGTTGGTTCCTCCGAGATCCAAGGCATAAAACAACCCTTTCTCATTCCTGAGTCATGTCATGTCACAACAATAATAAATCATTAACATTGTGGAACATAACAATAATAAGGCGAGCTAGGAAGGGAACAGAACATACCCAGTGGGAAGATTTTCAACATAGCTGGGTATCATGGGAAGCCCGGGCCCAGGCCCAGCCTCGGCAGCAAGCCCAGCTCGCATGTCAGAAGACATGTTATTGGCCACTTGCTGAAGAAGGGGCAGAGGAGTGGCACACTCGTGTTTGAGTTTGGTCAATATTCTGGTTGGGGTGACTGACACGTCAGATCGGAGAGCCACCGTTAAGCACCGCCGCCGCGATCGTGAAAGACAGGATCCTACGGCGGCGGAGGAAGTGTGGGCAGCAACAGTAACAGACATCATCATACGTTTGCCTCTATCTATCTATCTGTGATCTCTTTTCAGCTGATCCAACACTTTTTATGAAAAAGTGAGAACACGAGAGTACAGTACAGTGTCACTTACAACCGTTATGGTTTACTAGTACTATCTTCTAAATTAGTTAAAACACTTTGATGAATTTTTTAATACTAACTCCAAGGTTAATCATATTTACAAAAAAGTTAACCTTACTGATATATTTAATTGAAGAATTTTTTTTCAATTATGTATAAAATTTTATTGATTAGAAACAATCATACACTATAAACTATATTAATCAACTATGTGTTGGAAACAAAAAAAAAAAATACTTTAAAAAATAATGATTAAGGAAAAAAAATACTAGTAACTTAAAAATCTCAAGAATGAGAGGTAAATAAATTTAAATTAAAATATTTTATGAAATGACCTAACAGTTAGTATCAGATAAGATATACTTGATACATGATAAAATATACATCAATTTATTTTGAATAGTTGTTATTAGATAAGATATATCTAGTACCTGATAAGATATATATTAGCTTATTTTGAATAGTTATTATTAGATAAGATATACTTTATACATGATAAGATATACATTTTAGTTTATTTTGAATAGTTGTTGTATAGCTGTTAGTTATTTTGTAGTTGTGTTCATATTGTTCTTATCTTAATTTCTATTGTACTTGCCTTTATATAACCAATTATCCTATTATCAATAAATCAAGTTGCGATCTACAACATTCCCTATATGGTATCACAAGCCTAGCAATTCTAGGCCATTTTTTTCCACAACCATGTCTTCTTCATGTACTTTCAAAATCAATTTCGTGGTTGTTGCTCATGCCACTGCACCAGCTCCTCTTGTGGCTTCATCATCCTCCACACCAGCGCCACTTCCTGATCTCACACCCGAGATGATCTAATGTATCCTGACACTTGATGATCAATTCAAGCCCATCTCTGAACCTTTGTCCAATAAGTCATTGTCCTCTTCTTGGCTTGTTGACAGTGGCGTTTCCCAACACATGACAAGAGACCTCTGCTTCCTTACGGATCTTCGTTGTATTTCCCCTAGCACCATTGGATTACCTAATGGTATCCAAACTCATGCTATGCATCGAGGCACAGTTACTCTTAGTTCCTCTTTAGTGCTCTCGGATGTGCTTTACGTGCCCTCGCTCACTTGCAATTTGATCTCTGTCTCCTAACTACTTTTGGATCAGACTTGCCTTGTTCTCTTTATGAATCACTTCTGTTTTTTGCAGGACCACAAGTTGAGGACGACGATTGGACTAGTTGATGAAATAGAAGGGGTGTACGTGCTCAGGTGGTTTTCCTTTCATGTAAATAATGCTCAACGAACAATCTCCTCAGAGTTATGGCATCGACAACTGGGTCATCCTTCTTCCCATAATTTATCTTTGTTACCTTTTATTTCCAAAAAGTTTGGACATTGTGATGTTTGCTCATGGGCTAAACAATCTCGTTGTTCATTTTATTTAAGTAAAAAGAGCAGTGCCCACCTATTTGATTTATTACATTGTGATTTATGGGGTCCTTATGGATTAGTCTCTTACTCGGGTGCACAATATTTTTTAACCATCCTTGATGATCACACAAGACATATATGGGTTTATTTACTATCCGGTAAAAGCCATTGTTACTCATCCTTTCATGATTTTTTGGCTATGATTCGTACTCAATTTAATGTAAGTGTTAAATCGGTCCAAAGTGATAATGGTACGGAATTCCTCTCCTCATCCATGATTCGCTTGTTTGTTGATCATGGCATTCTACACTATCAATCGTGTACTTATACTCCTTAGCAGAACGACCGTGTGGAGCGTCGTCATCATCACATCCTCAACGTTGCTAGGGCTATCCGTTTAGATGGCTTATTACCTCTTATATATTAGAGTGATTGCGTTTTGACCGCTGTCCATGTTATCAATCGCACACCTACCACCCTCCATGGTGGAATTTGTCCCAACCAAGCTCTTTATGGGTCTGCACCTACATATGACCACCTTCGTGTCATCACTGTCTTTGTTACTCTTTAGTTTTTTGCAAACCATTGGATAACTTTGATGCTCGTTCTCAACACTGTGTTCTACTTGGTTATCCCACCACTAAGGTTGGAAGGTTTTTGACCTAGCTACTTCTTGGGTCTTTGTTTCTCGGGATGCAGTCTTCTATGAAGATACTTTCCCTTTTAAAGATTGTAGTACTCCTCATTTACAATTGCCTTCATCCATACCTATAATAGATGATCACGTGCTAGCACTCCCATATGACACATATGCTCCTTCTCCACCTAACTCACTCCTAAATGACACACATGCTCCTTCTCCACCTACCTCACCAGAGTTTAACGATACAGGGAGTTCCCTTGCTCCATCATCTATGATTCCACTTGCTCACAGGGAAAGGTGCACAGTTCTTCCTCCATCTCGTCTTTGCGACTATCATTGATATACGACACCTACACTTGCTTCTCTTCATCACCCTCCATCATTGCCTCAGATAAACAATATCCTATCAGCCACTTTCTCTCTAATGACAGGTTCTCCGCCCCACATTGTTCCTTTCTTGTTGCGGTTATTGCTGGTCGTGAACCATGCTCTTTCAAAGAGGCAGTTCATGATCCACTTTGGCGTAAGGCCATGCAATTGGAGATTAATGCCTTGGAAGCCAATCAAACTTGGGTTGTTCAACAATTACCTCCCACCAAAAAGGCAATTCCTTGCAAGTGGATTTTTCGGATAAAATACAAATCTGATGGATCTGTAGAGTGTTACAAGGCTCGTCTTGTTGTTGCTGGTAATAATCAAGTGGAAGACAAAGATTTTACAGAAACCTTCGCTCCCATCGCCAAAATGTCTAGTGTCCACACATTCCTTGCAGTTGTGATTGCCAAAGAATGAAATTTACACCAGCTGGATGTCCAAAATGTCTTCCTCCACGGTGAACTTGATGAAGAAGTCTATATGCGACTTCCTCCTGGTTTCTCTTATCCTTCTCTCGGGACTGCTTGCAAGTTGCATAAATCCCTTTATGGTTTGAGATAGTCCCCACGTAATTAGTTTGCTAAACTTCGCTAATCTCTTCTCTCATTTGGTTTTATCCAATCAAGAGCTGACTACACCTTGTTTACATACTGTCATGGCACTCAATTTGTTGCAATTTTAGAGTATGTCGATGACATCATCCTAGCTAGGAATGATCCTTCTCTTTGTGACACTGTCAAGACTCATCTTCATAAATGGTTTAAAATCAAGGATTTGGGAAAGCTCAGGTATTTTCTTGGCATTGAGCTGGCTCGCAACTCTACTGGTCTCTTTCTTAATCAGCGCAAGTTGGCATTAGATATCCTCCAGGAATGTGGACTTATGGGTTGCAAATCAGTCAACTTTCCCATGGAACCCAATTTAAAATTGGCTTTGGATGATGGCCCCGAATTTGTTGAAACTGCTCGCTATAGACGTCTGGTTGGTCGTCTAGTTTACTTTACGATCACACGTCCAGATTTAAGCTATGCCATTCATGTCTTATCTTAGTTCCTTCACAAACCCCAACAAGTTCACTATGATGTTGCTATTCGCGTTCTCAAGTATATCAAAGGTAATCCGGGCCAAGGTATTTTATTTCATTCTTTGTGCAATTTTTAACTTTGAGCATATTGTGACTCTGATTGGGCATCTTGTCCTATTACCCGTCGCTCGGTAACCGGTTACTTCATTACTATCGGTTCCTCTCCCATCTCTTGGAAGACTAAGAAACAACACACAGTGTCTCGTTCCTCTACTGAAGCCGAATACTGGTCCATGGTTACAACTAATGCAGAACTTATATGACTTAAATCTTTTCTTGCCTCTCTTGGGATTCTTCATCATAAACCAATGGAATTGTTTTGTGATAGTAAATTTGCTTTACATATTGCTTCCAATCCTATTTTCTATGAAAGAACCAAGCATATTGAGTTAGATTATGTAACACCCCGTAGGCCTCCGGTGCGTTATCATTAATAATATCAGTTTAGCGCTTTATAAACGTAAAATATTACTCAGCGAAAGCATAGAATCGTTTTTCTTGATTCATTATGTATGGAATTACCATCATTCAACATAAATTCATATCACTGCTGATCCAGTTTCTCATACAAAACCATATACATAAATAAACATCTACAGAATACTCAGGAGGAAATATATACATCATATCATTAACAGTCCTATATATACATGTATATCAGTGTTTTCACCACACTGTGATGATACAAAAGAATAGCTACCCTCACAGAGGGTTTACAAAACTGTACAGCCCTTCCTTAGGGTACAAAATAAAATCAAAATACAGCTGAGCCTTCAGCTCCTCCTTCTGCTTTCAGTCAAGCAGAGAAGTCTCTACTCGGGCCTCCTGCCCTGAGTCTGCTCTCTTCTTTCAGAAGAGTCACCTGAAATCATAAATCCCCACACGGGATGAGATATACATCTCAGCAAGTCCAGGATCCAAGGAGGAACTTCCTCCACCGTGACCCACTTTCCACAACACATACATCGAGCAATCACAAAACAATGGCCCACTGGCCCTCATAACAATATATAAATATCCAAACTGGGCGGAGCTACCTCAACGCCTATCTCAGTGTGAGACCGGAAACTCACACCTGTGCCATCCCATTGGGTGCTAACCCTTCGCATGGATGCACATATATGGCACCTCCGAGAGTAGAAGGAGCTACCTCAACTTCTCTCCCCATGGTCTGTGGGAACCAATTCCCTGGGAGCTACCTCAACCATGAGCCAA
>PYAF01001516.1:1031329-1051418 GCA_007407185.1 Glycine tomentella | reverse complement strand
CATTCACAGAGCCAATATTCAAAGTCTCCCAATTCAAAAACTGAAAGCTATTCCTTCATCAGTAGACAATTCTAAACAAGTTTCCCTACAGAACTCTGGGCTAATTCTAGCCCCAGATCAACATAACTCACAAAATCTAGGAATTTCTCAATTTCAAAATCAACCGAAGAAACTTACGTTTCTTACCTCAGTGGCGACCCTAAAGGCTGGAGGACAGCTTTCCTAAGCTCTGCAGTCCGTTCTACGCCTCTGGTCCTTGCCAACACTCAGGTTTCTGAGGTTTCTCTGAGGGAATGGATTTTTGCTCAAATCTATGTAATTGATGAAGGATTTTAGCTTTTAATCGGTTAAAACTAGTTTCTAGGTCACAGGAAGGTGTTTAGGCCAAGAAAATGGGTCCTAGGAAGCTTTGTGGCATCAGAAATGGAGGCTGGGGCTGAGGGGAAGGAGAAGAAGCTGAAAAATGTCCAAGCATTTCGTAAATGGCTCTTATATAAGGTTTTGACCGACATGCTGCGCCCTTGGCGCCACTTTGGCGCTGATGGCGCCAAAATCCAGTGCTTCTGGTGCCCTTGGTGCCACTTTGGCGCTCCTGGCGCCAATTTCCAGCACCTGTGGCGCTCCTGGCGCCAACTTCCAGCACCTGTGGCGCTCCTGGCGCCAGACTCCATCTGTCGCTAAATCCGTCGCTAATTTCATCGCTAATTCCGTCGCTAAGGCCTTTGCGACAGAATTTTATAAAAATTAAATTTTTCGTTCTTTCTTTCTTTTATTCATTAAGCCTAGGTTATTATAGATTGAAACTTCATTCGTGATCATCTCCTCAACAAATACAATTTGCACAACCCATATTTGTTCCAATCTTCAACCGGCTGGTGTGTTAAATAAGACTCTTGGTAAAAAGCAAGTTGAATTTCTTATATTCAAGTTGAGTATTTGTTCCTTGCATACTCCAACTTGAGGAGGAGTATTAGATAAGATATATCTAACACCTGATAATAAAAATATCTTAGCTTATTTTAAATAGTTGTTATTAGATAAGATATACCTAGTATCTGATAAGATATACATTTTATCTTATTTTAAATAGTTGTTACATAGCTGTTGGCTATTTTGTAATTTTGTTCATATTATTCTTATTTTAATTCTTATTGTACTTGACTTTATATAATCAGTCATCCTATTATCAATAAATCAAGTTGTGATCTACAACATTTCCTGAAGTTAGGTTAGTTAGGTACGGGACCTAAATGAGCTAGATATATTTTGTGTAATACATTACGTAATTACATTTTGGCTAGGTTGGGGTTGGGGCGGACATTACAATGCAAACGTGACATCTCTCTATGCTTTGTCCTCTTTGTTAACAAATCAAATTCTTTTTGGGATATTCTAATCTCCAAAATTTGCTGCTCTCTCCATGTTGTTTAGTTGAAGAGGAAGAAGAAACAAACGAAAAACAAGGCATTTTTGAATGAGTAATAACATTTTATTACATTGATAGATATAGTACCTTTAATTTAAATAGTTTATTTTCATTTATTTTTTGTAATTTTAAAGTCTTCTAATAATTGTTCAGTTGGCTGAAAAGGAGAAGAGTAAACATGTACCTTGACAATTCTAGGGGAATAGATTGAACCTTCAATGTTAGTTGAATAGGACTTTCAATGGAGATCTTCCCTGCTTTGCTTTGGAGGGAATATAAATGCAGGGACTCTAATATTTAAGTCAGTATTGATCACTGATAAGAATCAAGAAGAGATGAAAACCGTACCTTGAGGTTTTCAATTTGAAGATTTTATCCACTGTAGTTGTCAATTAGAATGGGTTATTAGGGCCTTTTTGGGCCAAACAACATATTCCAGAATGATAATCTTTCTAAAAAATATATAATTTTATCATATTTAACACTAATAATATATTATCTCATATAATTTTGAGTTATACAGGAAAGTTACTAATTTATGTAGTAAGGCCTTTGTCATGCAAATACCAGGTAAAAGAAAGTCAAGCTTCTCTGTTTCAAAAAATATATGTATCCTAATTCTCATGAAAAAAAAGTTACTCAAAGGAGAAAACGTTACATGTTTATTCAAGAGACTACAATGTTTTGCTAATTAAGAGCACTATAATGGGAATTGGTTAATGGGTTAGTTAATAAAAAATATTATTTTAGTATTATCAAATGTGATTTTGAGTTGTTTAAAATTGGAAAGAGTTGTTTGTATAAATAACTATTACTCATTATGTAACTTTGTATTAAACATAGTAGAGAGAAATAAAATATTTGTGAGTTAAACAACTTGTTAATAGAAATACATATTAAATAGAAAGTTAATTAAATTGCTTATATAAATATCATTGTTGCTCTAAGAAGAATGATTGTTTGATTGTGGCAGGTGATTAGGGAAAAGGTGATTTTGTTTGTCGGAAAGATGCAAATGTGATTTGTTTGATTTTGGTATAATATAAATCATGGAATGCACAACTGTAATAGTCCCATTTTATTTTTCACCACCCTTAGTCTTAGCCTCGTGGGCCATTAAGATAGTTGTAATGTCGGGAACTAATGAACCGGGATACAGGTGACAACGCTGAATATAATATAGTGTGTGTTTGGATTAAATTTAGGATGAGAAAGAATCAATTAAATTTTTATTATGAAGGCAAAACAATAAATAATTATTTTTATTTTTTCATGATATCTCCATGATTTTGTGAAGTAAAATTGCTTCTTGTATATTATCCAAACACACTATATGTTGAACTAAAAAAGAAGAAGCCTAAATTTGAAGGATTCAAGTCCAAATATTAATTTCTGTATTAAAAAGAGTCCAAGTAATAATTGCTAGTTGACAAGACAGGCAAATATTTATAAAAACCACTTGACATATGAAGAATGTCCTTGTTACCATCTCAAGAGAAATTATGTATGTAATTTCATTATCTGATTAGCTTGTATATTCTCAGTATTAAAATGAACTAATCAAGAAAGTTATATCAATCTAAAAATGTTCAAAGTGGAAAGCACATCTTTTATATGGAATGAATATTTCACATTTTTGACAGATTTTTGGCTCAATTTTTTATATTTATATTTTTTTAAGTAAAACATCAAAAGTCCATTCATCAATCATTTTTAGACGCTCCTTCTAGCATTCTGTCCTCTAACTTTTTTTTTCTTTCCCAAATTTCCTATTGTGATAAAGGGGATTCACATTCTTATCATAAACTATTTGCGGAAAAAACTTGAATGTTTATGAAGTGTGTTATAAGTAATTAGAAGGTGATTAGCCCAATTAGTTGTATAGTTTCATTTTTGTCAATTAGTTGTCTAGTTGATTTGGTAATTAGTATAACTAATTTGGGTTGTGTGACATTTCATTTTCTTGAAGCCCAACTAGTTGTAAGTTTTTTTTTTTTTTTGAATAACTAGTTGTGTAGTTGATTTGGTGAATTCTTATTAATAACAACAAATTTATATATAAATTTGATGAACTAAGATATTTTTCACTTCACCTAATTAATTAGAAAATATTCATAGTATTTGGTATTACTTGTGGAAAAATAAGTAATTTTAAAATTAATTAATGATATAAATGCATGAATAAATACTAGATTTAGAATAAAGAATTCACAAGAATTAAAAGAACAGTTGTATTAATGCATAAAGTATTGATTGAGGATAATTTTTTTAAAAAATATTTAATATAATATTGATTTTATAAAACAACTTATATTTTAAAACAATTTTTTTTTTAACTATTTGTATTTTGGAATCGAAATTTCTATAGAATGCATTTGTGTTGGCAAAAGGCGAAGCAGCTGATTGAGAGTGCTTGTCGAATTTCCTCTCCTACTCTTCAAGACCGAGGTCACCAAAGCCGGAGGTAGGAAAAAAAAAACTGATTAAGATTGCATGTTATTCACATTGTATGATGCACTGCTTAGTTAAAAAAAAAAAAAAAAACTTAAATACATTTTTGTTTTTAGATTTTTTTTTTATATTTCGTTTCTATAAAACTATTTTTTATTTTAATTATGTTTGTTTCATTTTTGTTTTAAGATTATTTAGATAATATTTTTTTCCTGTTCAAAGTACTATTTAAAGTTAATTAAGGATAAAAAAATAAAACAAACACATTATAAAAACTAAAATGAAAGAAACAAATTTGTAGCAAAGAAAATGGAAAAAAAAAACTAAATTATATAGATGAAAAATATATTTAAATCTCAAATAAATTATGTAGTAAAAAAATCAAAATTTTATATTGATGGATTTTGGCTCTGCAAAACCCTATAACCGTATGAAAATTTTATTCTCACATATAAAACTGAGAAATACAAATTCTTACTCAATCACAATTAGCATTCTTAGAAACTTTTTATGTTCGAAAAATATGTTCACTCTCTTTTATTAACAATAAGAACCTTTTAATTTATTTCCATTATTCTACACTAATTTCTCAAAAATATTAAAACATTTATTACACCAAAAGTATTTTACTTTTCATTTATTTATTTTAGTGTTACAGAGATTTGTGAAAAGAAAATCTAACGTTACTCATCCGTAAGTCATAACTTATAGACAATATAAAAGTAATCTTATATTTACAATACGAAGTAATATTTTTATTAAAAAAATATGTGAGGAAAAACAATGGGAAAAAAGTAAAGAGTAAAAAACAAAAGCTTCCCTGATAGTAGATATATAAATTTAAAATAAAATTAAAAAAAAAAAGATGATGAAAAGTTCATTCATAGGGTCATTATCTAAGTCGCTATAGCTTTTGAGAATTATTAGAAGTCTTAACGATAAGAAAACCATGAAACCAAAATTTGTCGTTTTTGCTGTGGAAAAGCACTACAACTTAAAAGCTAAGGCTTAAATTATGATTAAGAAAATGAAACCATGAATGAGGCATTACTTACTCCTCTCTAGCATGGCCTTGTGGGATATTAGATTCGGTGGGAAACTATTGTTTTGGAATGTATGACTTTCTCCCAAAATACAATTGCTACAGACAGAAAGAAAAAAGAAAAAAACAGTGAATCTCCTCCATGTGCTCGAGCATGTGTTGGCAATTATCATCTTGTGTTTCTCCAATGCTCTCAAAGCCTAGATGCCTTCAAAAAGAAACCAAAAAAGGAATAGAAAAGCTATCTTCTTCATTATGCCCTGCTTGCTAAAGTGTTGTTTATTCAAGGACAACCCAAACCGATCACGTCCCAACCTGCTCTCTCGTCTTGGTTTTCTTTTTCCTATTGCTATTTTTCTTTCAATAATTGCATAATACCTCGTCAATTAGTTGAACACCATGATTATATATATATATATATATATATATATATATATATATATATGTCTCCATAAATTGTTAAATGGTGTTAATTTATCGAGATAATAGGTGTTCTTTTATTTATATAAACCTCAAGTATCTTGTACCATAAATAATGTTGTTTGAATAGGAATGATCACTGTGAACAATAAATTAAGATTTATTTTTAAATATTTAAAATAATTACATATTTAAAATTAAAATTTGAAATTTTTAATTAAGATAAAATAATTTCATATTAATTGATCAATGCATTTGATGGTCGAGACAATAGATGTTAAAGTTGGAAGAAAAATAAAATCTTGCATCATCACATATTTTTTAACCACAACATAATTAAAAGTTTATTATGCTAAAAAGTTGGCAAAGACTTTGGTAGTTTCCATCTTATTGTTTTGATTATTAAATTTTAATTAATGATACCGGTAAGTTTTCGTTTACATAATAACTGTTTGAATAAAAAACACACATTTGTTTGAAACTTGGAATTGAATTAATAATTTTTTTCAATTTTTATCTTTAGTAGTAGTAATTATTATCATTTTGTTTTTGGCAAATGTTTTTTCCTCTTTTTTATACTATATACAAAATTGAAAGGAAAAAAAAAACGTGGACTTACTAATTATTACGGGACCTGGTAGTGTGTTTTGAAGATGACAGGTCAATGTTTTAATGCTTGAGCTGTATACTCACTCATTTACGGCATGCTGTCTTCGTCACATGACCAATCGATATCTTCATTTAATTAGCCCGTAACCAAAAAGTTCAGGACATTAACTAAGACTTATCTATAAAAAGAGGACATTAACTAAGTCAATATGTAGTTGCTTTTAAAATTTAATCACCGTTAGATTTAGAACTGCACTCCATGCAGTAGGAGATCCAATTCCATAAAGATAACATATATATTTGATAAACCTTTTAAAATATTTATAAAAAATTAAATCACATTTATTTCTTGTTGTAGTAAATGTTCTCAGATACTAGGCACAGTGTAGGAGTAGCATGTATGATAAATAATCATATCCTATGAGATTAAAGAATTGATCTTAATTTAGCTTCATATATTTAAAATAGCATTTGTTTGGAAATGTCAAATTCATATATAAAAAATTAGTCATTAAGTTCACCCAAAAACAAAAGTGGATCAACCGGCAAATTGAACAGAAACACGCATGTTTGTTCAGTTTAGCAGTTGAGCGAAAAAGCATTCATTCACAGAACAAAGTGTTCGAGACATTGTAATTAAAAGTAGCTGAGATATTCACAAGGCTGACATCAAACACACTTCCACCTTCCACCATTGATCATTGATGGGTCATGCCTCATGCGTGTGCTTTGTGCATGCATTGTAGAACCAAGTACCAACCAGACACCACGTACCCAAGCATAGAAAAGTACATTTCAACATTCTTCTTCCATCACTCAATTACGATGATATATATTTCTTTGTTACTCTTTCATATTTCACTTGTACTACTACTACTTCACACCCCATATAATATAATTAACGATCAATAAATTACTAGTCATTAGGTTGTAACTGAAATATACAGATTAACACTAACAACTAGTAACTTATTCATTGTTATATGGCTGAGTTGTGAAAATTGAAATATACTAATATATTGTACTACTACTACTACTACTAACATTTTTTTTGTCTTGCCGTAAGTTTCGTCTTTTTTATCAAAATCTTCTCCATGCGCAAGCAAGATCGACTACTACCATGAAATAGAATCGTTGTCGGCTTGCTAACACGAAGGGACTTTGTAAATGACTACGAAACAAGGAAGGATAGCCTTTGGATTGAAAACAACAAGTTCCTCGAGATTCGAGTAGATTCCAGCGTACCCAGCAACGGAATCATACGACGCAACCGACACGTGTTCCTCCTCGGACGGCCCGTCTTCGACCACGCGCTTCACTCTTCCCGCGATCACGCGACACACAAGCATAGCCCTGCGCGTGGCGTCACCGCACACAACAGAGTCGTGGGCCCTACCGCTGCTGGCGGTGGTCCTCACGCCCTTCGCCTTCGCGTGGTCTCCACTGCCGCCGCCGCCGCCGCCGCAACTACCACCTTGAAAACCGTGCCTGATGATGGTGCAGACACTGCAACTGCCTTGTGCGGAGGCGCAGAGGGAGGAGGAGCCACGTGCGCCCAGTGCGCACGTTAAGGTGGTGCAGTGGAACCGCAAGAGTTCGTTGCCGTCTGCTACGCACCTGGGGTTTTTCTTGGTGCTGCTCAGCGCACGGTTCTTTACGGTGTCCCTGCACTCCTCGAACCGTTGGATGGTGCGTTGGGTGTTATGCACTTTTAGTATCCGTTCGATCTTGCATATCGGGTTGTCCTTCTTCAACCAGCTCGACTTGAAGATTATTTCCACTATGTTCCGACCCGAATCCTCCGGACCTAGCTCCGAAACTGTTTTCCATACACTAAATTAAATCAATCTTACTGGAAGCAATTAGTATTAAATATTATCCTTCTCATGTTCTTTAAATGGAGAGACAGATAATATTGATATCATTGATTATAGTTATGACTTATGAGCAAATAATTTTTCGTATCTGATTCTACTAAATTGAAAAAAAAATATCATGTTCTTGTATATGATTATAGTTTTCTTTTAGAAGATATGATTATAGTTATGAGTTTAGAATTGATATGTGAGTTTGCAATATTTGGGTGTCGACCAATAAAGAAGTGGCACGTTGTGGAGGCAGATCATTTATCTTCGTTACAGCAGACAGCTGTGATATCGTACGTATAGTCTCCTACAGAACAAGTAATCTACAGATACGTTTGCCCCCACAACTAATGCACTGAAATTTTGGTGGGTGTGCATATTGTGAATGGTGAATGAAGAGGTTATTCAATTATTTTTTTAAAAGAATTCAAATAAATTAAAGTGCGTTATTATTCAAAAAACTTAACTCAATTGAAAAATAATTAAAGTTTTTCAAACATGTTAGTAGTACGTATTATATATGCTAGTATATTTTTATTAAAGAAGACTTGCTGAGTGTGGGAGGGCAAGAAAGGAAAAATAAAGAGCAAGATTATCGGAGAAACAGTTCAAAAGCAATCAGCATTATGACATGCATCGATGGTGGAGTCCATTTTGCTCCATGTTTCAAATTTCGAAGCTTACTTTTACATTTTAACCCCACAAACACGTTCCCTCAAGCACAAGGCAATTCAATCAATTAACACTGATATAGACAGAATTGTTATCATGCTCTCGAACAAACCATCAGATCTATATCGGACTACAGTACATCGGAGCTAAAGTGAAAATAGTCATGATATTTGACAACGATGATTTTATTTATTTATTATAGTACTCTAATTGTTCTCTTCAAGGAAAACAAATTTGATAAAGAATTTGGTCAATGAATGCGTTAAATGGATTAGTGAAAGAGCATTAACTCCATTCTATATAATATCTTTAGTTACTTTTAAAAAAATTGTAAGTGTGTACTGTTTACCACTTTTACATTTTTTATATAATAAATATGTACTTTTTAATGAAAAAAAAAATCTACTCATTTTATTCTTCTAATCAATGTTCGAATTGGACTTGATTACTACTATTTGCCTTTGACAAAAAGATGTAAACATCATCAGCCTTTGCTAGTAGCGGTGCATATACAACGGAATAATTAAATCGCATATAGTAGTGCATTTATAAAGGAATTAACGATGCATGTATTCTTCTGAAATAAAAAATAGAGCGAAATTAAAGAGTACCAGCATGACGAACAGCTTGATGAAGCTCCAAACTTTCCATTTTAGGGAAGACCTCACCACAGTGAGAACAAGCACACACAGTGCTCCTCGCAATTGGCAACCTGAATTTCATTGTTTGATTATAAACGGAATTAATTTAAGTTGAAGCTAAAATGCTAATACTCACTTTTATATCACTTGTAGTAGGTGTCAAATAAGGGTAGTATTTGAGAAAAAACATCAATTAGACTTTGAAATTCTAAAACTTGAATTGTTCGGGGGGAAAATAAAAAAGCTAAAACATGAAAAGATATGGAAATGATGTGATACCTGCTAGGGTCAATGATCATGTGACATTCATAACACCCAGAAAGCTTCCTGAATTGCATGCCTCTGGAAGATGACGATGATGACGTGTAGGTTGCTCCACCGTTTGATTTTGCAGAAGAGCGAGTAGTAGTAGTAGTAGTACTAGTAGTAACAGGTTTCCTAGTGAGTAACCCATTAGTTTCCTGACCCAGAGAACTACTCTCTGGTGAGGAGTTATCAGACCTGTGCACAACACGTGTGTTCCCATGAACCACATCTCTGAAGCTGCATATGGAGCTGCAAGATGACCCTAGCTTCGAGTACCCAGTTATTTTTGAAGGGTCGTGCACTCTCGACCCTTCGATCTGTTTGCAGGTTAAGAGGTTCTTGATTTGGTCCCATGAGGAAGCTGGTTTCTGTTTCTGTTGTTGTTGTTGGGGTTTGCGCTTGTGGTGGCGTTTGGGGGTACTGGAGGACTGTTCAGGCAAGGAAGTTAGGAGAGCCATGAGAGTGTGTTTTGTAAAGCAAAACAAAACGTTCTCTCTCTTTCATACAACAAAGGGAGAGTGAGGGGTTCTATTTTCAAGTTTGAACATCCTTTTTTTTGAAGGAGTTTGTGTAAATGAAAGACAATATAATAGAGGATCCCAGATGTGTAATAAAGGAGGGTGCAGAGGGTGCTGCTGTGCGGTGGGACATGCACTTATTATTTATTTTATCCATTAAAGTTATTAAAAAACGTAGTGGTACTAGTAGTATTTGTGTCACAATTTAATCTCTTCTTTTATTTATTTTTTTTTATTTTTCTAATATATAATTTTCAGTTTCCTGCTTTCAGTGCTTTGGACCTACAAACGCGTGAAATTAAAATGGACTTACCTCTGGTACGCAATTGGGAATGTAATAAAATAAATGTTACTTTAAATTTTGGACGTGTTCAATTACTAGTAGTACTGCAGTAGTATTTGTTACTATTCCTTCATACTTTCTCTCTTTACTTCGGATTGAAGTTTTTAGCATTGTGTGGGGTGCTTGTCCTTCAACTAAAACACAGATTCATCTTTTGGTTTTAATTTGATTTTAACTCATTATCATATTATATATGCATAATATTTCAATTTCTATTCTTATTTTAATAAAATGAGATCTTATTAGTATTTCAAACTCAGTTTTACTCAGAACCAACACGATATCAGTATTTGATTATATGGTTCGACTGAGCTGTTCCATTAGGAAGGTCTGGCCTACTGCTTCGACGGTGAGGAAAAAACAAAAATGTTAACTGTTTGGGGGATGTTTATATCATTGTATGTTTGAATAGCCATATATCGAACCATGTGCTATCCAATCTTTGTTGCAGTTTTCCGTTTCTCTTCACTATTGTTTTGATTTCTCAAAAACGGGCCGGGGAAGAAAAGCTAGCAAGGACAAGTGGGTAACTATCATAATAACTATGTACTTAACGAATATTACAAATATAAAATTATTATCATTATTATGAGTATACAATAAAGCAGCAGGCTAGGAACCTAGATGAAAACAAATCAATTATAAGTTATAGAAATTTTACATATGGAAAATGTTTGAATAATATTGTCTCTGTGTCTATGTATGTTTACCAAAAATATATTGAAAAGGCAAGGTCAAGTAGACAAGTTATCTCTAAACAATGAATAACTTGAAAACTCATCAATAACTTGATGAATGAAAGCTAGCGCAGAAATAGGCACTTGACCAGGGTGTGCAGTTCCTAAGAATCGTGCCACATATATTATAGGGGATAAAGAATGACTTGTTGATTTTATATCTACGTACGGCAACATTTGTAAGTTTTCTACATTTTCCACTCAGCAAACATTAAATTAAGATGAGGATTACAAGTTTACATTTTAAATCACTTACATTTAAATTGCTTATAAGCATATATGATCTAAATAGAAGTATTTGGTAAACAAATTTATTTTATTTGTTTATGAGTTTAATTTTAATATATTATTTGTGCAAATCCATTAGAAATCATTTTAAGTATACATTTTAAAATGATGATTGCAAAATTCAATAATTTTACTATATGACAATTCATCACTAAATGGTGATATATAAAAAAATATTTACATTAAAAACATGTTTTAATTAAATTCTTTGTTTGCAGAGTTTTTTTTAATAATATTTTTAGAGATCATAAATATCTTTCACATAAAACAATAAAACATACTGGACCCATTATTAAGAATGAAAATTTCCTTCAAAATATTTAATATAATTACATACTCAAAATTGAACTCAAGATCACTTATTAGAATAATCAAATTTAAGTTGATTCATAATATACAATGATATAGTACTTTCTATATGCTACTTGAAACATTTGAACTTATAATTGATTTCTATTTTTTTCCACTTAAACCTCATTATTTAATAAAATTCCTCATGTGTTCTCTCCTTTAATATTATATTATTTATTTAAAAACAAACCTTTGTTAACATTACATTATTTCTTTTGAACATCATTTTATGTGCACTCTTTCTTTTATTATTAAAAACATTTCATCTGTACATAAAAATTACAATAATTCAACATTAATTAAAAAAAATTAAGACTATAATTACATAAAAATGTTTTTTCCTATAAAATAAAAATATAATTTATGTAAAAAAGTATATTTTGATGTTATTTTACATTTATTTACTAATTTAACAGTTGGTTTTATCAAGCATCTCTAATTCATACTTCCAATTAAAAGTTAACTTTCAAATTTTAATTAATTTATCAACTCTTTTTTTTTTTTTTTTTGTTAAACATAGATGTCCAACAAATATAATGTTTTCTTGCTTTTCCTTTTGGAAAGTTCCTTAACGTCAGAATAAACCAATACGATTACTGTCAAATAGATCCGAGAAAGAGAATGGTGTAGTGAAGCAACTTGTGAGATTTGGTTTGAGTACTGTAGGCTGCAGCCTTGGGCATTTTCGATTCTTTAATTTTGCTACGGTGAAACGATCATATCTGATGGGCCCAAGATTCTGAAAGCAAGCAAAAGTTAAAAGCATATGAGCCAAGAAGGCATCATGTAAAACACGGAGAAAGAATAAGCAGCCATATGCCAATTTGCACCTTCCATTGTCATTCCCAATTCGTTTTCTTTTTCTTTTCTTTTCCATCCATAGCTCATACGCACAACCATACAATTTGGGGTTTTTTAGTAGGAAAAAAACTTTTTTGTTATTTGATTGTATGAAAAATAAAAAGAAAAGGAAAATATATATAATAATAACATAAAACTCTAATACAAAAAGTATATAAAGAGATGAATGTTCAAAATTTTGTACCAACATTTTTTCTTCTTTCTTCCTTCCCAAAGTGAAACAATTGTTATAAGATTGGATCGCATGAGCTATTTGGTTCATTCTTTTCACTTTCATTAACATCTTTAATAAGGATTTTGTCCATTAGATTTATTATTATTTTTTTTGAAGAATTCTCCATATCAGAGGTTGAGATTCCAGGAAAAAAAATCTAAAAATTCCATTTTTGTAAAAAAAAATATTTTTAATGTCATTTGAAAGAAAAAAGTTTATGTTTTTTTTGCACAAGTAAAATCCAAGAATCTAATTTGGATTCTATCACTAGAAAAAAATGACAAAAGTTTATGCATCTTATGTAATATCACAGGACCCACAAGAAGTGATCAAATAATCTAAAATAAGTTATTCCACTAAAAATACTCTAAACAATAAGATGAATAAATGATTAAGTGTTTGCATTGATATTATGTCTTATCGATTCATATTGTTCAGATTATCATTATGCCTTTTATAATCATTATAGTATTTTGATATGATTTTTGTGCTAGATGTTGTCACTTAACGTCTTTCCAACACATGCACTTAAGTGATTGTATTTTTTCTTATATGAATCTAGGATTCAATGGTTTCAAACAGAACATTCATGTCACAACTAGGGAGGGAAAGAAAGAGAAGGGAGAAAATATATGTATGATTTAAGTGATATAATATTATAGAGAGAAAAAAATATGCAAGGTCGGGCCCAAGAGTAAGATTATTAAAGTTCAAGCTTTAGGATTACCAACAAAAATTATTTGTTATTAATTTTTTAAAAATATAAAAAGGTCATATATGTTGATAAAAAGATTAAATATAAAAATATCTTATTTAAACTAAAATAGTTTTTCTCAAAAATTTGCTTTAATTCTCATAGGTCAATCCTAAAATTATCGGTGTCAATAGAGTATTTAAAAAGTAAAAGTGTTCATATATTATTTATCTTTTTGTTCAAAACAAGTGAATATTTATGTATAGAAATATATATTATCCATTAGAATAAATAATAATGACACTAGCAATGCAAATATATTTTATAGTGTGATCCAATTATAAATCATCACATATAATATGTTTAACAGCTTTTATAATAAACACCTTACAAATTATATATGTATTTTTATTAATTAATTGATGAGGATTCAAACATATTAAGCTCTATGCATTCTTGAGTTTCAAGTAAAAACTAAAAAGGTAATCAAGCTAGAAAAGAATCACACTCTTTGTTTCGAGTACTAATGTTAGTATACTTGACTTAGCTAGAAGCCATTAGTTTGCTAATTTGAAAGTTGGTTATTGGTCTTTATTTAGGTCTTGGATGTACTATTTATAGAAGACATTAGTATGCTAATTTGAAAGTTAGTTATTGGTCTTAATTTGTCTTGGCTGTACTATTTTATGGTGATTTTCCTCCCCTGTTTCTGACCATCCCTTTGTTAGAAGACGAGTCAAATGTTCATTTTCCTCGCTAGCGGGTTATGTTTGTGTTTCGTCTCTTAAAGTCCGTTTCATAATAATAATAATAAAAAAAGCATTTAGTTATTAATTTAGTTTTTTTAAAAGAGTTATTAATTTAGTTACTGTATTTAACTCACAATGAGACGTGATGTACTATAGTTCGCAAGAAATAACATAGTGTTTGTGTTCCATCTATAATTTAATTTCTTTGTAATCATGCATAGGAAAGAAAAACATACAACAAGTGAACTATAATTCTGATCCAGCCTACGTGCGCATGTGGACTTGATTCACAGCACACAAACACACAAGTTTGGTATCAAAATAAGGGGAAATAACATACACAATTAATGTGATTAACGAAAGGTAGCATGGAATTCGTCTTATTACATATGTCATATTCCATGAATTTCTGTGAGATTCAACGTACAACGCAGAAAAAGATGAGAAATCAATTTTAATATTTAGAAAATGGGGACAAGTCCATATGTAATTAGTACTATAGTAGTTATTAAGTCAGACATAGATTTGGCCAACCATTCGATCAATTAGCAACTTTATAAGCATAAAGAAAAAGTATAAACTAGATAATATTCCATACAAAATATTTGAAATAAAATCATTTAACAACTACAATGAAAAAATAAAATAAAAAATAGCATAACAACCACAACGAAAATACGTCATGATCCACCCTATATAGTATGGGTAGGTCACCTAAGTATGTATAGTTAAATCAAATTAGAATCACTTATTATCCAAATTCATATATATATATATATATATATATATATATATATATTTAATAACAGATGTAGATAATTGGTTGCTTATCTAATTTGCTGTTTGATCTTTTGGATAGGATAAATATAAAGATTTTTTTTTCGTATTTTAAATTTAAATAGTTGGGCTCATAATCTCCCAACCCAATGTTCTAGTTCAAGGAGGGATATCTTTTATCTCTTAGATAAGATTAATTTATCTTTTATATGTTAGAATAGCTTATATTTATAATATATATTTTTATCTTTTAGAATAACATTCTATTTGTATTTATATACATTATGTAATCTGATGAGTTGAACAATACATATTCCATACAATTTTATTTCTCTGCTTTCTGCATAATTCTTCTTCTTTGCATTATGCATAATTGTCACTTTTAAGTTTTGACTATACTAAACGAAGTTATTTGTTTTCTTTGTTTAGATTTTAGCACGCACTATGAATTAATTAATAATATACTAAAAATAATTTTAAAATAGTTGTCATAAAAACAAACAATTTTCAATTATATAACAGTTTAATGTTGATTGATAACGTATAAAAAAAATCTTTATAGTAATAGTATATTTCAATTAAATTTATAAATAATTAATTTTAAAGAATAATTCATTTTGAAACTAATTATAAAAAATAAGATTTAATTTTATTTAAAAATAAATTTAAAATATGAATATAAATCAAATTTTAATTATAAGGAATCTCTTAATTCTATTCTACTCAAAGTAAAATCAATTTTCTAATTGAAAAAAAGTAACTTATTACTTTTTTTTTTTTAAGAAAAGGCTTATTTGTTAATCAGTTAAAAAAAGTATGTTACGTAACTTATATAAAATCGTAAGTTTGTTTTTTTAGAGTAATCTTAAGTTTGTTATTTATCTCATTTATAATATATCTCATTATTATTTATTTATTTATAATATATAATAGTTGAAGGGCAAGCTGTGAAGTTGACACATCATTATAAGCCTTCACTATTTTTAAACTATGTCAGCATAAACATTCAGTATTTTTTTTTTCATTAAAAAAAAAATAAGAGCAACAGCTACACTCTAACAATGGAAACTCCTACTGCATCTGTCAAAACAGAAGGCAAAAACATTTGAGGACAAACATCCCAAATTCTCACTAACTCTAACATAAAATCGTATTTTGCTAACTAGTCAGCACATTAATTTCCTTCTCTATATACATCACAAAAAGAAAGAGTTCAAGACTTGTCAATGAATGATCAAATGCGGTTGATCACTACAACATAAGGATGTAGAAATGAATTCTCTTTGGTGATGAGACTCAAAGCTATCATGGAATTTGTTTTGCAAATAATGTGAGTAAAATCATAATACTAAGCTAAAAGCAGACCTTAATAAATGCAACTAATTATGCATGAACATTTATTGTATGGCCATAAAAAATCCAAATAATCAACGAGCCAACAATGACCACGAGAATCACGAAGAAAACCTCCAAATCCAGAATAAACAGAATTGCCAAGAGAAGATCCATCTGTATTAAGTTTAATGCAATTTTTTGTTGGTAGAGACCAACTAACATAAATATGAGGCTTGCTAGTAAACAAAAAATAAATACTACTGTAATATCTATTTTATTATGATATTAGAACATTTTCGTTTTTTTAATCATTGTATTGGTACGAACTACGAAGTTGTCTACCAAAAACAGTCAAATTTTTGTTGAAAACCTTGAACGTCCATAAATAAGTATTTGAAATCTGAACCATTTGGTTAAAGATACAAACCACTTATGCAAAAATTTTAGAATATTTTAGTTTATGCACCTATTAATTAATTATAATTATTTATAAATGAGTGATATTAATTAATATTAAATGTTCAATATCTACTCCTAACAATTACACTCTTATCCGCACTTTAACTATTATTTTAAAATTATTCTCCTTTAAAGTAAATAAATTTGTTGTTGTTTCTTTCCTAAATATTTTTTTTTGAAAGGGAGCTTAATTCATTTGGAAATTAAAATCAACATTTTCTTAAATTAAATTACTGGAATTTTTTTGGAAAAGAAACATTGAGATCACCCAATACTATCTTGAAGAAGGATAGTTTGGATGGATGGGAGGGGAAGGGGAGTCCCAAATTACAAGAGGAGAAACTTGCTTAGGTAAAGCTCACCACATCCAGCTTGCAACTCTGACTCTCCACCAATCTGTCAAAAACCCTCCTG
The DNA here is from genome assembly GCA_007407185.1 of Glycine tomentella. Lineage (NCBI taxonomy): Eukaryota > Viridiplantae > Streptophyta > Magnoliopsida > Fabales > Fabaceae > Glycine > Glycine tomentella. The sequence goes on along the minus strand of PYAF01001516.1, from coordinate 1,034,246 downwards.
CCACCCTCCATGTCACCTCGGATCAACGTGTGGTAAGTAACCATGTTGGATTCATAGCACATTTCATCGAACACCTTGCACGCACTCTCGACCATGCATGCTTTGTAGAACCCCCGGATCATGGTGGTGTAAGTGTAAACATCGGGTTCCAGCACAGCTTCTGTGAAGAACACATTAGTGGGGGGTGTAGAAACAGGGTTAAAAGGGTATAATGGGTTAAAAAAATTAATGAGAAGAAAGGGAGTTAACTTAGCAAACATAGAGCTGTATTTAGGAAAAGACAAGTTACAGGGCAAGCATACGAAAGGGAGAGCCCAATAGTTGAAATAACGTTGAGCCCATGTGGTGTAAAATAAAACCCAGCGGTAAAATAGATCCTAAATCCTCCTAGTACTAATACCCTAGTGAGTCTCTGTCTCGTGTTTGTCAGGGGTTTATGTCGGGTCTGGTCTTGTGACGCACGTTGTTGCAGTTGCACAACACCAACAAAGATACATAGATTCATTCATTCATATTAGTATTAGATCTCTCTCTCTCTCTCTCTCTCTGAATTTCACTCAAGTTATCAATAATTTTCATTCATAGAAACTAGAAAGATGTGTGAAAGTAGTAGTAGCAGAGTCACATGGGAAGGTTGCAGCGTCTTGCTCGACATCAACGACGGTGACCGTCTCGTTTTCGCTCGTCTCTCCCCCGCTGCGTCAGTTTTTCTTTTCTTTTCTTCTCTTTTTCTTTTTTTTTTTTAATATTATTTATTTCTAAATAATAAAAATTGTTTTTTTCTTCATCAGAAAATTGAAGATTGGGAATAAGAACTGCTCTCTGCTACCGTTAATCGGTCGTCCCTTCGGTACTGTTTTTCAAGTCGATGGACCTTTCCTCTCTCCCGCACAAGGCATGTTCCCTCTTCATCTATTTACTTTTTTGCCATTCTTAATATTTGTTGTTGCTATCTTACTATTCACTTGTGGTTATGCTTTAATTGCCTTTGTTAGTTTCTAACCGCATTGTTCGTTACTCCCTCCGTCTCATAATAATCGTCGTGCAAGAATAAAAAAATTTATACCAAAATAATTGTCATTTTAGTTTTTCAACGTAATATTAGTTACCTTTTTTCACTTATATTTCTTATAATATTAATTATATTAACTACAAAAACTAAAAATGAGTTGATGATCATAAGGTTAGTTTTGTAAAATTGTTTTTCTTTTTTATTTATTTATTAGTTTTTCTTTACAATTATAATGGATGGGGGAGTATATGTTTATTTCTAAGTGAGTGAATGAGTCAATGAGTTAGGGAGGGAGGCTCTCTTTGTGATTGATTTTTTGTTTCTTTAAAGTTCAATTGGGAACTTCCCCGCACTAACATGTATGGTGCCTCTCTATTTGTGATTTAGTTAATGTTAATAATGCTGAAGAAGTAAGAGATGGTCAAGTAAGTGTTGAGTCCAGGGACAAAGTTAATAATGATAATAATCCTGAAGAAGTGAGAGATGGTCGAGCAAATGTTGATTCGAGGGACAATCGTGCGTTGGTTGACAATAACACGGCACAGAGCCTGACTGGTGAGGATATAGAAGCCATGCGAAGGTGAGTGCGTCTTCCCTTGGTTGAATTTTGGTTCTTGGTATTATTAGATTTTGGGGATTCAAATGAAATGTATGGTAAAGATTTTTAGGTTTTATTTTGGGATATTTTGGTTTTGTGACTTTGATTTTACAAGTGATTTAATTCGAATGCAGTTTTTGTGCCATTCTTTGTTTGTGTGAATTCTACTGGCTTTTCTGAAATGAACTGTTGAGTTATTATTTCTTTGCCAATCTAGTGGGACTCAGCAGTGAAAGAATAAACTGTATCTTTTTTGCAGGCAGGGTGCGGGAGGTAATGAAATAATTGAAGCTCTCATTGCCAATAGTGCAACATTCGAGAAGAAAACATCATTCTCACAGGTATTTTGACACATGAAAAACTTAGATTGTTTACGTTGAAGTAAATACTATACAATTTGTTTACCTAAAAATATTCATTTGTATTGCGAACACTTTCATCACTTACTGCTAAGGTTGAACTTGTTAGCATGTTGACAACTTTGGGGACTACTTAGTATAGATGGAAATTTTTGGGACCAAATTGTGTGTGTGTGTGTGTATTAATTTTAGGAATGAAAGTGAATCTTATGCTATTTTTGCAGGAGAAATATAGACTTAAGAAGCAGAAGAAATATGCACCAAAAGTACTTATGAGGCGTCCTGTTGCTCGAAGGTGACCTTGATTATTTTCCTCTGCTGTTTTTATCACTAGATTTTTACATTTTGATAAATGGTTCACATATTCCTCTCCATGCAACCGATAACTGTGCCTTGATATAAAAGATTACTTGAAAGATCTAGCTTATTTGGACATTCTGGGTTTTGTTCTGTTGATGGAAATGACATTATGCTGTTATGCCTTCTGTCAATGTACTACAAACTGTCTGATGGCAGTGGGACCAGGGGCATTATATTTGATTCAACAAACAATAGAATCACATAGAGAGCATGTTCTTTTTTTTTTTTTTTTTTGGTGAATAGATATAGCATGCTCTTTGGACATTGGAAATAAATTGTTCCTGAAAATATCTAGAAATATAATATTTATATCTTATGAAGCATTTTGTCACTTATTTTATATTTTGTCAAGCATATCTGTAGATGTAATATGTATACTGTATCAGTTTTTTGATATTTTGAGTCTTTACTCTCTTACTTACGGTTGTTATTATTTGTTTTCTCCAGTATATGTGAGGCCTATTTTAAGAAGTATCCATCTAAAATTGGGTGAGTCCTTATCTTGGGCATGTGAATGCTATTTTAACTTGCATGTTTACCATTTTCGTTTATTTTCTATTAGAATTGAGTTATTCTTTTGGAGCATGT
>PYAF01001516.1:1010801-1031229 GCA_007407185.1 Glycine tomentella | reverse complement strand
TTTTTTTTTTTTTTTTTTTTTTTTTTTTTTTTTTTTTTTTTTTTTTTTTTTTTTTTTTTTTTTTTTTTTTTTTTTTTTTTTTTTTTTTTTTTTTTTTTTTTTTTTTTTTTTTTTTTTTTTTTTTTTGTAAACCAAAAACTTGAGTCAATATAACTTATTCTTTAATTTTACCACACCCCCCTAAAAAAACCTTTTTGTGTTGAAATATGGGTTTGAGAAGAAGCCAGACTTCTGAATTATTAACAGTGTCAGGATGTAAATATTCTGAGTTTATTTTTCTTTGTTTTGGACTTGTGTATCCTGTTGGCCATACATACATACAAAATTACATATTTAGCTGTTTATAGAATTAAAATAGTGGTTTTATTTTCTCTAGATTAAGTGATGCATATATCCTTGATATTGTTTCTAACTAATTATAGAATGATTCAGATTCTTGCGGGTGGACACATTGTCCCTTCTGCTTTCCATGGGTAATGTTTCTTCAAATTCTGACATTCTCGTAGTTGATATGATTGGTGGCCTTCTTACTGGTGCGGTGGCAGAACGTTTAGGAGGTATGGTATAAATTAAACTGAGTTTGCCATTTAGATATTGCTATTTTCCCCAATAAAATGTGTAATTAACTGTAAATGATCGCAACTTCACATGTCAACAATTGAGATATAAAGAAAATAGTACTTTACTGTTGATATATAGATATATTCACTTTTGTTTTACACAATCTTCTGACTGAGCAAGTGATATTGCGAATTTTACAGGTACTGGTTTTGTATGCAACTCATATATTGGACAGGCACCATATTCCATGGATATTGTGAGGATATTTAACTTAAGTGATGAAATCTGCAAGAGGTCAGATATGTGTTTTATTGCATTCACCAAACTATTTTCCTTGTTAAAATCATCTAAATGTTTTTTTTTTATGACTCTTTTTGCAGTAGTTATTACACTAAAAGAGAAACAATTAGCATTTTCTTAAGCATTAATTTTTCAAAGATAGGATGTTCTGTGTTTTGACCTGGATATTTTTTACAATATTAATACAAATAAATTAGTTTTGGAAGTTTCTTCAGAGATATCTATGGATATAATTAAATTAATTCCATGTTACTATCTGAAAACCAAAGAAAATGACTTCAAATCACTTGTCTGTTACACTGTTTACAGCCACATTAGGTGGTCAGTTTGAATGTGTATGTTTTTGGTTCTTGCCTCTGGCTTTACTATCATCTCCTATTTGTTGCAGAATTGTACGGTCTTCCATTTCTGACTTGTTATCACAAAAAGAATCACCTGAACAAACTCTGCAACGTGATGACGTGTGCAATGTGGAAAGCCAGTCAAATGTAAGTCGGACCTCCTGGATCTCCTGCTCGGTTCTATCTTGTTGTTTGCACACTTTCTGAAGTTATGAAGTGTGCAGGATCAAATATCTGCATCGACCAGCATGGAGGATATCTCTCATTCATTGGAAAATGGAATTTCTGATCTTGGGGCCGAGAATACTGAACCTGCTAAAGAAGTTCGGAAAGCTCCAAAGGCCGGAGAAAGGGCGCAAAAAGAAATCATTGACTTGTGGAAGGAAAATGGTTTTTCTAGGTATATAAGTTTAAATATTTGCCTTACTGTTCAAAGAATCATTGAATTGAGAGCATTTTCCTCTTTTCCATGTGTACAGTCTAATTATTGCTGCACCGGAGTTGGATACTTGGACATTGATTAGAGATCTCTTGCCCCTTTTAGCAGACTCTGCTCCATTTGCTATTTATCACCAATATCTTCAGGTAATTTATTTCACATTTCAAACTTAATTGTGATATGATTTAAAGGCATCCATGCATGATAATATTATCAATTAATTGGTTTAGTTTCTTTTAATTCTTTTATGTTGGGAATGTAATACTGTTTTTTCTGGGTAGCTTTGTTTATATATCCTTAAGAAAATATCAAAGATAGACTTTGAATACTAACATTTTTTAAGAAGTCACTTGTTTTCTGACTTCCATTAATCAAATCCTTATGCATATTTAAAGAAGAGGAGTGCTGCTTCTTGACAATTGATTAAACAATACCAATTGATTAATAAGATTGTTAACAGAATCTTCCTTGTTTGTTCACTGAATAAAATGCAGCCTCTTGCAACTTGCATGCACAATTTACAGCTTGAGAAAATGGCTATTGGATTGCAGATAACAGAGCCTTGGCTGCGTGAATACCAGGTATAAGTTTGTGTCATTCCTTTCAACATTATGAAACTAGACAAAGTTTTATGAAGTCCTTTGGTTATATTATGTTATTCATATCAATTTTTTTTTGGTACAAAATACAGACCCCCTTTAACAATTTATTCATATATATATATATATATATATATATATATATGGCAGGTACTTCCATCTAGAACTCACCCATGCATGCAAATGAGCTCATTTGGGGGCTACATTCTTAGTGGGACTAAGATATGCAGCACAGAATGAATATTCAGTTTTGCTTTGATTACTCACTTTCTACTTTGGATAATAGCACATGAATCCCAATGGCCAATTGTGTCATCTTTTCGTCTTTATAATGTACCAATTCAACATTTTTAGTTTCTGACGAGTTTTTGGCCGCCCAAAGGCAAAATATGGCCACTGTACACTTTTTTTTTTTTTTTTTCATGTTTACTGCCTGCAAACCTTTTAATTGGCGCTAAATTTTATTGTGGGCTGTAATATTATGATATTCTTATAGATTTTGTATTTTGGTTGATTTTTCTTATCTCTTAAAATCTCATCAGATGTCAGTTTTTATTTGTTTTATCACAAGGAATTCACTTTTATGGCTTTTCAAATTTAACACATTTCAATGCAATTTCGTGTCTTTTCAAAATTAATTTTTATCTAATTCCACTCCCAATGTTAAATCAAACTATGAAGCTTAAGCCTATGTTCACGGGTATGGATTACCTGTAATTTCGAATTAATATAAATCGACATGTATTGTTTGAGTTGTGTTATTTATGTATTTGAGTCAAAACTGAATCGAATCGATTAAAACTGTTCATGTATGGGTTGGGTCATGGGTTTAGATCTATAGATTCGATCAAAATTAAACTGAATCGAAATTTTTTTTAGAGTTATTTGGTTTGGTTTAAATATTATTAATATTGAACTCCAAGTGTTGGAACGACAAATGTTTATAATATTAACGGATTATATTTTATTCATTTGTTTCCGCAAATCTGGTTGTAACAAATCTGGTTTCACCAAAGTTTATTGCTAGAAATTAGTTTGTAGGAAATAATTGTGATTCAGACTATTATAGTAAATCTCGTTAAAAAATATTTTGTTTTAATTTGTATTAGTCTATTTTAGAATATTTTGTTAACTATATTAAGTGAATCAATTTTACTACTTTCAAACATTTTATAATATTGTGTTAGTGTAAATAGTCATTTTCATATTTGAATGTGTAGAGAATGTGCAGAGCACTGACAAATTTGTTCTCGAAAGATGAAAATTCAAATTTTTGTCCTCGAAAGTAAAAGTGCAACAAATTCATTCATATGTTACCGTTAATGGAAGAACTTACGTGGTACAGAGGGACGAAAATGCCACAAAAATGATTACCAATATGACTGCTGAATAGATTGGACCAAAATGTTAGTAAGTTTCCATTAGACAAAAATGTCAATAAGTTTTCATTGGACAAAAATATCCTATGTGTCAATGATTTGAGAAGACAAACAAATATTTGTAGCAAATTTGCAATGCATGTAAATGGATATACTAAAATTTGAATTTTTATCTCTCAGAACAAATTTGTTCGTGCTCTACATATTTAGGGAGGAAAATGACTATTTACCCTAAATTGCATTTTACCCTTAAATGAAACGAAATTTGGGATCTGACAAATTTGTCCAATGGAAACTTATTGACGTTTTGATCAAATGAAAATTTATTGACATTTTGATCCAATCTATTTTGCAGCATGTTGACAATCATTTTTGTAACATTTTCGTTCTTCTATGCCACGTAGGCTCTTTCATTAACGCTAATGGACGAAAGTTAACGGATGAATAGATTTGTTGTACTTTTTGCACTTTCGAGGACTAAAATTTAAATTTTCATCTTTCGAGGACGAATTTGTTAAGTCTCTATACATTAGGGACGAAAATGACTATTTATCCTATTGTATTAATTATATTGGATATTTGGATGTATCATGGTATAAAATAGTAGTTCTAAGGCAAAAGATCAAATTTAAATGAGTAGTCTGTTAATCCAAATCGAATCAAACCATTTATAAACGGATTGAGTTGAGTTTCAAAAAAAAAAATCAAATTGATCAAATTTGATTGAATTTAATTTTAAATTTAATCAAAATCAATGAACCGATCCACGAAGACTCATACTAAAACAGCCTCTAGATCTTTGATCTTTGAGTTCCAAAGTTACATAAGGATTTTGTTTGCTAACGTATGTTCAGTGGTTTGCAAACCGAGACTCAAACACAATTTAAGCCTTTTTGTCACCTACCTCTCCAACCAAGCTAAAACTCAGTAATGTTTTTTTTTTTTTTTTTTTTTATTTCATTGCTATTTCTCCCTTTCTTTTTTATTTATTTCATTGCAGTAGAATAAATCGAAGATCCCAAATTGCTTAAATTCTTTTTTAGCAATCCGTTTATGAAGTCTCTGACGAATTTAATTTTTGGTACTTTATTGTTACTTATTAAAAAAACTAAAAGAAAATCGGATCCTTGGCATTAATTTTAAGCTCTTTCTTTTGTATTAAAAAATTGCTGTGCGTAAACATTTCTATCCAACTCCAACAAGAATTTGATTTCTTATAGGCTAAAATTGAAAGTCTATAAAATGTTGGCTTTATGATCTAGAAGGGTTTTTTTGACAGATGATTCTAGAAGGTTTAATTGATATCAATGTTATTTTTAAAAAAAATTATGGTTGTGTTGGCCTAAATTTCATTGTTTCTCCCTAAATCTTAAATATTTATGCTTTTTTGGTATATAAATCTTAAAATACTTATTTAACTTACTTATGTATGTTTCACTTATAATTTTAAATATTTTTATTTATACTTTTCAAAGTTTTACTTATATATCCATACAGTAATCGAAATACCTTTTAGTACGCGTGCGTATTTTTGAGCAACTTCATTCAAGCAAACCATTGTTCATCCACACTTCATCATAATATCACACAACCAACTTTTTATTCCAACCCAATAATTTTTAAAAGTTTTTTTTAATTGATCCACAACCTTTTAATTCAAACCTATTTGTTTTAGAGTTTGGTACGAATGATTTTGATAGAATTAATTTTGAATTGTTGAAAGTAATTACAATGTATGTCTAAACTAATACCAAACACCACAATATGAGGAATTAGTTGTTGTAGTTTAGCAAATAGGCACTCCAACAAAAGTGTTTGTACAATTAAAAAAGTTGGTAAGGAGTTTTAAAATTTAAAAGCCAACTGTGGGACCTATCAATAAGTTAGATGTGAGAAATAACAAAACTGAGGAGATACTTTTAAAGTTTTTTTTTTTTTAATAGTAATTAGGGACAATCCACCTAAACAACTTCAACATGTTAAAAATGACTGTATATAATTTTTCACTCTTCATAATATTGCATCATTTTTACTACTTTAAACAATTCAATCAACTTTTTATTCTAATCCTATAACTCTGAAATTTTTCTTAAATGAGCCTCACAATTACCTCGTATTATTATATTTTGTTTTTTATTTCTATTTTTCAATTGCTGTGAAATTAGAAGAAAAAAAGAAAAGAAAAGAAAAGAAAGATACAGTTATATAATGATTGCTGATTGTTATGGCATCCATTATGTACGTATGAAGAGCAACAGATGCTTTCACTAGCAATGGATGCTCAACAATACTGCTGATGGATCGCTCTTTAGTGGTGTCAAATTACTATTTAATTTACCTTTTTTTTTTTTGTTGATTTTCCAAGAACAGCCTATGGTGATGGAGTTGTTCTTTCTGTTAAAGTTGGTCTAAGTTCATGTCCATAGGGATATGGCGTGAACTTGCTCTTCCAAAAATATCCATTATGTATTATTAGCATTTCTCGTTAGTAAACAGATGAAAGAGATTTATAAATATGTAGTGAGCACATAAATGTAAAGTATAGCATTCCATTATTGTAAAAGAGATACGTAGTGGCAGTATTATTGTAGCTCTTAAACTGAGTGTAATGGATAATGATGACACCGATGTGAAATTAGAGTTGTAACCAAAATATTTAGAAAAATGGTAGTATCACACTTGTTAACTTACTCTTTTGAATACAGTTTTTGAAATTTATTGAAATTATAAATTTTTATGAATTTTCCTCTTATTTAATGAGTTTTAATAAACTGTAACTAATATTAAAATAACATTAAAAGAAATCTGTTAAAAAATATATTGTTAACACTAAGATATTTATGCCAAAGTGGATTGAGGCATTGCTACTTTTGCAGGATTGGTTGGGCTGTCAACCTCATGGAGAGTGGCATAGAGAAGGAACTGCATTTTTATAGGCCCACTTTGGTTATGTCATCATATATATTTGCAATGACTCAAAGCTAATATCTGATAAAACTAAAGTGGAGTTACTTGAGCAGAGATTCACTTTAAATCTTGAGTATACACGTGTTAAATATTTGATTTTTTTTTTTTTACTATCTATCGTATTTCGTAGTCCTTCCCGATTCCCACGAAGGATACATGCGTTTTACACTAAAAAAAAAAAAAACATCATCAAAATTATTATTAATTACATTTTCGTACCCCCTTTCTCATTAAAGATCAAAGATATAATACTAATTAACTAAATTCTCGACAACGATGGATTTCTGGGACTTGGATAAGAGTGTCAAAAGTCAAGGGTAATGCTAACGGCTAGCGGAAATTCCCTGCCCCAACCAATCTCATCATATCACATGATGGGCTGAAAACTCTTTTAACCCTTGTGAATTGTGATGAATCACTTGCATGTGTTGCCATTTGAAATGAGAAAACGCTAGAAATGATGGTACCATATGTTTTGTTATTGCACAATATTGAAGATTGTAAGGTTGTTTACAATTGTCAGACTAAAATGTGAGGATATTAAACACTCGTACATCTTACCTCAACATTCTCTCCATTCCAAATATGTGTGTCTACAATTTTTGTTATTGTACTTTCGTTGAACATTAAAAAAAAATAAGAACAATGTTTCATGAGCTTTATCCACAAAGTAATGTTTGAATTTTTTTTTTAGTGGTGTGTCTACAATTTTTTTAGCATCAAATCACGATTTAAGTTGCGGCAGAAAGTAGTTCTTTTAATATTTCGTCTGAAATATTTATAATCAAAACAAAGTATCACAATAAAAATTATTTCATTGCAAAATGAAAATGCATATTTAATTAAAAATTAAGTATATAAAATCAAGTCAATTAAAAAACAACCAGATCTTTGTTGTAACGGTATAAATTTGTTCTAAAATCCCAAGTCAAACTTAAGTTAAATAATTTATTGAACACGTCTGCCTTCCTTCAACGTCAAATTCTAAATACTCTTGACACTTCCCGTTTGAAAATCGAAACCATGTAATCCAACTTTCTACCAACTCATATTTCCTATGCTGCCCCTAAAAGTTCATCAAAGTATTCACGAGATGGGAAGAAGAAAATCCATTAAGGAAGTATTTAGATAAAAAAAAAAAATAAGGAATTTGAAATGTACAGAAAATTAGAAATTTCAATTAAATTATTTTATTTGGATAAAAAAAATTCAAATTCTCTATTTGCGTAAAATGCTTCATTTCCTATTTAAAATTTCATTTTTTAAAAAAATTATTTAAATATAAAATTTTACCAAAAATAAAAATGAGCTAATTTTTAAATAATAAAAACTTGAAAAATATTTATCATGAATGATAAAAAAAAACTATAAAAATCCAATATTAAGTATTTGATATTCTAATTTCAATATAATTTCATAACAAAAAAAATTAAACATTGATATTTTTCTATTTACTAGTATTTTAGCATCGCACGTGATAAATATTTGTTTTTTTATAATTAACTTCTATGAAGAATGCTCATCAAAAAGTAAAAAGAGACTATAAAAAAAAGAGTTGAGAGAATATTAAACATGTCTAATTAAGATAGCAAGAGTAATCACTTATAAAGTTGTATATTCTAATTTAGATAAAAGCGTAAAATTGTATCTTATTACTAAAAAAATATATTTGCTATAATGATTAAGGGTTGGGACTTGGGAGAGGTGAAAGAGAGTGATGGAGAGGGAAGGAGTGAGGTAGGTGTCGAAAAAAAAAATAGAGGGCAAGGGAAGAAGGGAAATGCAAAAAGAGAGAAGAGCTAAAGAGAAAGAGCAAAGCAAGGGAGAGAAATAGGCACGAGAGAGAGAGGAAGGAAGAGAAATAAGTGCACAAAAAAGTGGAAGAGTAGACAGGAGAAGAAAGAAAAGTATAACATAGTGTGCACAAAAGCTTCAAAATAAGAAGACTGACAAAAGGAAATTCCTTCATTTTCACTTAAAATAATCTTTGTAAATGTATCAAAAAGACACAAAGAAAATAAATTTTAAATTCTTTCATTGCAAATACTAATTAAAATCACATGAAATTTTAATCATTTTAAAAAAAATTGTGCTTAATACCCAAACAAATCATTTGATATTGATATGTAGTATTTTAAATCCTGTTATAAATCAAATTTCTCTCTCGAAATTCTTCATTCATGTACCCAGGTCTTTATCATAAAGAAATTTTTATATAAATATCAGATCGAGGACAATTGACCCTTTTTTCAATATTTCTAGTTGAGTATACTGTTTGTATGTTGATCACAGCTATCAATAATTCGATTGCCTAGCAGATTCTATATTAAAAATGCCAAACCAACTTTTTTTGTTGATCAGGTGAATAACCAAACTGCTTCACCTAATGCATGCAAAAGTATGGACAAAAGTTGCCTCATTAATGAAGTTCTGCCTTCCCTTTAAAAGTTGGTAATACTGTTGCACTAACATGAAGACCAGCTATACAAAGCAGCCGATGCAAACACCCCCTTTAAATCTAAGTCCACATAGAGTGGCATCAGGCTACAAATGCTTCCATGCCAAGGCAAAATTTGTGAAAAAAATATATAAAATGAAGATGGAATGGAAACTTCGGAAAACAGATTTACATCAAGTTTTACAACAATTCAATGCCCATCATTGTCCACCTACCCCTATTTCAGACTAAAAATTGACAATATTCATTTGCTAGCGAGTTCCTGCTGATCGGGTTTTTCTTAGTCTACCACGTGTAACTCGAATGCTTTCTTCCATTAAGGTCTCTTTTGTGGACGTAGGAGGAGGCTTCATATTTTCTTTTGCTGAAGATGGTGCTGCTTCAATTTGTTTTGGCTCTGCCTCTGCTGGTGCAGATTGGTTGGTTGTTTCAGGTGCAACATTAGACTTCTGAGTACTCAAACTTGCTCCAGTAGACTTCTGAGAACTTAAACTTGCTCCAGCAGACTTCTGAGTACTTAAACCTGCTACAGGAGTTTTCTGGTTACTTAAACCTGTTACAGATGTGGGTGCTTTAGGAACTTGTGGAGAAGAACCCAATTCCTCTTCTACCTCCCTCTGGAGCTGACTCGAAGATGTGCTAGAGGTAGGAGATGGAGGTTCCTCAACTTGTGGTTCTGCTGCAGCCGCTGGTTTTGCAGGTGCCTGTTGACGAACCCCCCTCACACCTGGTCGTTGCTGTTGTTTCAAGAGACAATTTGTTTGTTCATGAGTATGCATAAAGAAGAATGTGAAGGAAATGAGATAAAGTCCTCAGAGGTAGCATAGCAAAGAAAAAAATTTCCTTTCAATGACCAATCAACAATTAATTAATCTGCCAATTAAAAGTTACAAATGAATATCGACTGTATATAACTTTTAACAACATACAAACATGGAAGGAAAATAGTGGTATCTTCTCAACAGTATCATGGCATACTTATAAAAAAACATATCTTGGCATTAAAAAACAGAATAAACAAGGATATGCGGCACAATCCAATGCCCCATAAAAGAAAGTTGACAATTGATATTCTAGCATACTTAGTCACACTCAAACATAATAGCAGACACAAAATATGCATAATCATAATCAACTACCTGAGCAGGTCGAGGAGCTGGAGTCGATTGTGCAGCAACAAATTGCAAGATGTCATATATTCTAGTCTGACCATAACTGAAAGCTCTTTGCCAATACAAAACTGCAATATCCCCTGCCCTTGTCCTTAGTTCCAACAAGTTGCGATCAATTTCTGTCTCATGTTTCGCAACATATGGTCTGAAGAAGGAGTCATACACATATGTTGTTCCCTAACACAAATTTTAAATTTTACTGTCATATTGAACAGAAGCAAATAAGAAAGTGATATCAGATTTTCTAACATAGCAAGTAATTTTATACCTTAGTTTTAGGGTACCACAGAAATATGAAAAATGCCAACTTAGCTTCACTGTACATTGGGACCCTTCATGAAGAAATCAATTCAAAAATAAGAAATCAAAAACTTTTTTTTTTAATAAGCAGATCTAAGTATAACATTCTCTGAATACATGCAAGATAGAATCCTTTACCATGATATAAAAGTATCACCAACTCTCTCACATACTGTCAAAACAGCCACCAAAATCCTGCAACACAGAAAAAGAAAGTTGGTATCAGTATTTGTCACAAGAAGTTATCATGTTAAGTTAAGCACAACCAACAAATGTGTGTATTTCAATTAGCTCTATTCTGAGGGAAAAATCATTTTTTTTGCGGCAACCTCTTGAAAAAGCTTTTGAAAAACCAAAAAATCGATTATTTCTCTTACAAACAGCAGAACCAAGCATGCTATTTGCTGCATACCAATACTGGCACCAAAAGCGAAGTTGTTCAATTTCCGGCTTATTCTTTTCAACCACTTTATAGCATTCATAAGCTGGATAAGCATAGCCAAAAACCATCCTGCCATTACACCAAATGCCAAATAAAATCATTAAATTTCAAATATTACAATGCAAACCATTCATATAAAAAAAAAAAAAAAAAAAACTGAAAATTTGGAACAGCAAACAAAATACATACACAAGCGCCCAGGTCAGAAAGGATCCTATCATTTTGTATCCCTGACAGTGAAAAATAAAAATAAAAGCGGTTACTCCAAACAGCATAAAATCAGTAACATTCAAGCAACTTCCTACAATTGAAGACCAAATATCCTCCAATTCAACGCTCATTAAATTGCATCATGACAATATCCTAGAGTCCATTTTCCTATTTTTTTTTTAAAAACATTTTTTTCCGTATGCAAGTGCAGAGTTCCGAGAACAATGATAATCTTGAGTAATGCACTAAAGCCGTTGGATTTGATTTACAAATCGCAAATGAACAACAAAAGTTACATTTAAAAGATAGAAAAGAAAAAGAAAAAAAAGGAAATACCTGAAGGTGAGATTGTTGCAGTGGAGAAAGAGAAATGTGAACCCGAAAGGAGAAGAGTTAAATCTGGGCGGTGGAGGCTGAGAAAGATCGGCGGCGGCAGAAACGGGCACCGCGAACCGTTACGCTGTCGGCGGCGAGATGTGGAGGGGAAAAGAAAGAGCGAGTGAAAGAGAAAAAGGATTAGGAGTTGGAGTTAGAGTTAGAAGAGAAGAGCCGTTTTAAATGAAAATGGTTTTTTAGCTTTGCAATTTGTAAATCCCATTTCATTTCATAGCGATATGGGTCAGTGTGTGGGCGTAAAATGAGTGAGTGTAGTGGAGCATACACTATAGACTCTAGATTATGGGAAACGATCCTCTGCCTTCACTTACATTTTTTTATTTATTGATAAGATTATTTAAGCAACTCAGACATCATGTTCAACTAAAATAATCCTTCACTTCTTCACTTACATTATATTCAAAATATCATCACAAAACTTCAAATATATTACTATCATATTACTGTCATTAATTTGGTAATCTTTTTTTTTTTTTTTAAAAAAAACTTATGATTTCTCTCGTATCTCTTTTACTTTAACCACCAAACTAAATTTTAACTCAAGCTGATACAAATATAAACACTAACTTCGATGAATATGATTAAAGAAAATTTAGGATTTTGCATGCCAAATAAGTTAACATTGAGAATTCACTAATTTCAGGATTGATTCCCCATTTTCAATCTTTATTTTATATGAGAAATAAATGTATAATTCCTACTACCAAATATTCATGATTCTAATCTATCTTTGTGACACTTATTTAAAATTTTTAATTTACAAGAAATAATTAATTATACTTAACTATATGTTATATAAAAATTAAATGGTGACCGTCAATGAAAATTGATCCAATTGATTAAAAAAAAACTCTTATTTTAAAAACATATAAGTTTGATTCTCGTTGTCAAATGTGAGAATCTTTGTTAGTAGATAATTTATAAGTACAGTGGTAAATTCTCACTAATTAAGACTTGAAACTTATATTGATCTAGATGAGTCCTCAAGATCAAATTCATCTAAATTTTTAATTATAAAAATAATTAAATGGGATCATAATGATTCTAAATCACATAAAAATTTCTCAAAATGTAGGCACTACATACTTGTTTAATCACATAATTTATTTCTCTTAAAAAAATTATTTTTTAACATTTTTTTAAAAAAATTAATATAACTAATTTGTCACAGGAGTTTATAAGAGAAAATAGGAGTGGTTTGGAAAGTTTGTTATAATGTGTGCAATTATATTTTGAGCGAGTTAAAGGAGAAAAAATGTGATCACTAAAATGGTTTATAGCCATTATATTCCTTAAATTTAATTGGAGTATATTGGTATTTTTTTTTAAAAGTATTAATTTTAAATTTAATTGCTTATTCTTAATATTAGTGACGGTAATCAAATCCACCTCAATCCGTCACTAATGAGTAATGAATATTACAAAGTTTTATAATACAGTACTGCATTTGATTTTTGTAATAAAAAAAACATTAAAAAAAACTGTAAACAATTAGCCGCATTTGTTTTGCCTTAATTTTAGGAGTAATGCTATTATAACCAGGAAGAACAGGAATCTGAAGTGATGCCTCAACAAAAGCAACTGCAGAAAATTAGAACTTTTTGTGATTGTTATAGAAATAAATTGGTGATAGAATGTTTTATTTGTTTTAAAAAGAACTTTCAGTGATGGTGCCAGAATGAAAAATGACAAAGTAACCACTCAAATTTCAATTCAGGGGAGAGGTAGCCAATTGGGGCGTCTAATCTGAGCAGAGAATCTTATCAGTGTGGGTATTCAGCATAAATTAAATTATGTAAGTTAATCGGTAAACTTGTGGATAGATTAAGATGCACTCTAAGTCTCTAACAGTGCATTGTAAGAAAAAGCATAGCTCATGAATGAATAACAAAATACTAATACTTTTTTACTCCAATAATATAATAATACTGACAATCCATTAAAGTGGGAATATTATATGATAAAATTGGAATCGAGTTAGTAATAATACTCTTTCTAATATATTTTTATGAGTTAAAATTTATTTTTTTTAAAATAGAAGCATGAAGAAAACTTATTAAATTTAAATTTAGCTAATCCGGTTGCTAATAGATTAGTAAAATATAATTTAGAAATGTCTGGTTGTGAAAACTTATCTTCAGATAAGTTAATCAGATTGTTGATAGATTAGTTAAATATAACTTAGAAATGACGGGTAAATGTTTCTTTTTGTGCAACATGCATGTAGTGATAGATGAACAAACAAGAATGATCTTGATCTGACTAAAAAGGTAAACAGTGCAAGATAGAACACATTTGGAGTTTGGATCAGTGCTTAATTAGTCCAGTTCTCTCTCTAACTTCATTAATTAAGTTTAACACATTCATTTATGAACAAATAAGCAACTAGTTAAGTTTCAAGGAGCAGCTAGCAGCGCATTGCTTTAAATAAAGTCATTTGTGAAGCCCCATAGTCACGTGGTCGTGGGATATCATATGGCTTTTGGCGTCTTCTTTGTTTGTGCTTGGATGCGTGGCGCAATATGTCCCATCACAAAATGATGTGCTACATTAAAAAAACATTAACGTGTCCAGAACTGTAGTAATAGAACATTAAATGGTTTAACCAACCTTTCAAAAAATCCTCACTTGGACATTTAAACTGTTTTAATATACATTATAACAACCAAAATTTGTTGGCATTTACTACTTGAGTCTTTTAATCAAAATCTGAGATTTAAATTGTTTTAAAATACACTATAACAACCAATATTGTTAACATAAGTGGTTTAATATTTGTGTTTCTTAATCAAAATCATGAGATTCAAGTCTTAATTTAACATGAAACTCTAACTAGAAGAAGTATCATTTGGTCCTTAAATAGGTTGACCCACTTTAAGCAAAAAAATATACACTATGACATATTGCACTAGAACACACATTTTTATCCACAATTTGAACTATCTCTTTACTTCTTGGTCACATTTGAATACATATGTGGTACGATAAATTAAAAATCCGTTGACATTTAGTTATACCTAATCTTCATCCATCTAAATTTATGCCCTTGATGGGGCATGCTTTGCCATTGTCCCTTCAGAAAGAAGTTGCATAGAGAAGCAACTGGGATCATTATTATCTTTAAGCGGTGGAGTGGAGGGCACGGGTCTTGACAGTTTTTGTCAACCACAAGAAAGCTAAGAGAACAACAACAAACCATGGTAGATTATTGACATCAAAAGTAAAAGGTTAGAAGAAAAGAGGCTCTCATGTAATACTTTGCTCAAGTATATTTCAGAAAGGCAAAGGGACCCTATAAGATGATATGACTATAAGGGTATCATTAATAATATTATGTACATTATAAAAGGTAAAGAAAACCAAACGAAAAGGAAGCCATGTGGACATTGGAGATGTTGATGTTTCCTCATCAAGAGGAGGAAAAAAAAAAGCGAGGGTGAATAAAAAGAAAAGGAAAGCCTTGGATTCTACGTTTCTCAAAGGTATGAGTGACCATTCCATATTTACATTGCATGTTATATGGGACATGCGAATGTTCAATATAGATATCATGTACCATGATACCAATTGCCAAAGTTCAACATCAATGTTCAATGTTGGTTATTCCCTCATGTGCCACCTAATTATGTCTATTTGTTAGCCTGTCGCTCTCATCATATATATATATATATATATATATATATATATATATATATATATATATATATATATATATATATATATATAATGCCCATCCTCCTCCCCACCATTTTCATTTTATTATACACATAACTCGTTCGTAGTTTTTTTTGTTTTACCTTATACAAAATCTCAGGAAAAAAAAAGATGTTTATCTTCTTTCTTTCATGGATACATAACACTAATTTAGTGTATCTGTGTATGTTTAGTTTAACTCGTTAATTTTAAAAAACAGTAATTATTTTTTATCACATTTTTAGAGATTTTTTAAAAAAAAATATTATTTCTCTTTAAAAACTGTTCTAAAAGGGCTTTTAATAGTGAGCTTTAAATCATGTGACTGGGAGCCTGAATAAAATGTTAGAGTTCAACCTACATAACCCAATTTTAAATTAAGTAGTTTAATTTCTCCAAATTAGATCAATCTCTCACTTAAATAGTGTGGAATATTCAAATAATGACCAAAAAAATAAAATGAAAAGCTTTTAGCATTTCCCTAATCATAGGAAAAGCAAATAATATGGTGATAAAAATAAGGGTGGACGTGAATCTGTGACGACTCAATCTTAACCCGACTAATTAATCCGACAAAAATGTTTTAGGTGAGTTTTTGGGCAGAGAGAGTTGAAAAATCGATTTCATGTGGATTGTAGTGGGAATGTTCAATTTTGGACTTCAAATCTATGAGAAACCGAACCCAATCGAACTAGTGCAAATAATACTCCAACGTGTTTGCAGTGCTATTATTGAGAATAAAATGCAAATGGCACAGAAGGCTATTATTGTGTAGAATATTTATGTGCATGCATGTGACAATATATTACTATTCGGAGGGCATCGGGATATAAGGCAAAACAAAATTTGATCAAAATGATGGAGTCGGTACAAATTATTAATTAAGGAAAATAATTTAAAAAAACCTTTTTTTTTAAATCAGTATTTTTTTAAAAAAATCTTAGGTTTGAGAGTCTAATTATGTATAAGGAAGACAGTGAAAGTTGAATCTCACTGCTCCTCTAATACATCTATTAAAGATGGTTACTTCTAGTTAATTGTGTAAAATATTAATAAATTTTAGATATTTATTTAACGCCTTTTATTCGTTACATAATTATGGAAATGATTTTTATTATTATTTTGAACTTAATCATCTAAGAAAATATTTACTTTTAGTGATATTTTTTTTTTGAAAATTTATTTTGATCTCCACAAAAATAATACTTGCTCATACATATTCTTAAGTGCAAAAGGAAACTCAAAGTGATGTAGCTCTTTAAAAAGGAATGTGTGTTGTTTTTATTTTTATTAAATTTGTTATTATTAAGAATATGTTTGGGTTTTGGTTGAGAAGTTTTAAAAGTATGTATAAGAGTAAAATTAATTTGATATCATGTTTGATTATATCTTAAAAATATATTTGAGACTAAAATTTTAAGTTGGAACCTTACATCTTTCTTAGAACTTGCAACAAGTTGAATGGAAAATCAAACATGTCCTTAGAATATTTTTGCAAACACAAACTTAAATTTAATCCAAACTTAAGTGTAGAAACTTTAATCTAAACAACCACTTTTAGTTTTCAAGTTACCTATCTACTGAAACAAAATACTTTAAGAGTTTAGACTTGAACTTATTCTTCTTAATCTTATTAAAGTTTGCAAAAGAAAATGATGGGCTTGTTGGATCATGGGCTTAATTTCCATAAATTATGAGCTTTTGGGGTGATAAAGAATTGGAATGCATGGTTCATGATAATAGATCCACGTGGAAGATGGGACAATGACTATGTGGTCGTTAGTTCCTGCCAATAGTTTTTGGTTGGATGATGTTGTTTGTTGGGAGTTTCATTGCCTCACTTCTCATTTTTCAGTTGAGTTCAGATACCATAACCATACCATACCATACCAGAAAATTAAACTGAGCTGAGAGAGAGATGACAGTACTGTCTCCTTCTCTTTTTCGGCATAAGTTGCATTCTTCCTTTCTTTGTTGCCCTCTCAAATATTTTAAGCCTACAAATAGAAATATTCAACCAAAACGCACTTCTTATCCACGCATTAGAGCTTTGGACCTTGATCAAAACACGGTTGTTTCCTCTTTCACTTCTTTACTTGTTTCTTTTTGTTGTTTTAATCAATATTGAATTATAAAATGTTTTTAATTTCAGGTAGTGGCTATAAGTGTAGGTGTTGTTAGTGTGGCTGTTGGGATTGGCATTCCAGTGTTCTATGAAACCCAAATCGATAATGCTGTGAAGTGTTTTTGACTCCACACTAGACCATTTATTTTATTTATTCTAATCTAATATTGTTTTGGCAATTCTTGTTGGGTTTTGATTACAGCTTCTCTTTGTTTCAGGCTAAGCGAGAAAATACACAGCCCTGTTTCCCATGCAATGGATCTGGCGCTCGTAAGTATTTTCCTCTTCATCACTTTTCATACTTAATGCTTGGACTCTATAGGGAAATGAAATTTTCAATGTTGACCATTATTAAAAGAGGTCACAATTTGTAATTGTAATTGTAGTAGAATGAGGATGCGTTCAGCTAAATAATTTTAAGTGTTGTGCTAATTAGTGTTCTTATCTTATAAGAGCTTATGTCAAAATTTTGATCATGAAACTTACTAATGTGGTCTGGGGATGGGTGTTAGAATTCAATTGCAAGGTGTGAGACTTGAGTCTCAAATTGGAAGTATGAAATTTTAGTGTGGGGTAACTAGCTTTTTGTGGTGTTGTTCTGATAGGAACCGAGAAGATGGAATAGAATAGAAAAGATGAAATAGAAATTTTATATTTTATATAAGTAATATTTAGATATTTTCTAATAACACAGGTTTTCGAGAGCCTGCCTCTCCACAGTTCATACTTTTCCCTCTTGGTTTTTCCCTCCCTTCCTAATCTAATTTACTTCTATTTATATTGCATCTAACATCTATTCCTAATAGACACAATCGTCTAGAATAGTTGTGACTCTTCACCAAGGGTCATGTCCTCTTGATTCGCATCTCTTGGTTGTGACTCTTCACCAAAGGTCATGTCCCCTTGATTCACATCTCTTGACCTTGTGCCCCTTGGGTGGATCGTGTCTGTTGGGTGGTTCAGAACTGTTGCTTCTCTTACTCGCTGCTTGCAGGTGTATACCCTAGTGATGGGTGGCTTATGCTTATCATGTTCTTGCAAGATTGGTATGAGAGCATTTCACCATGTCTCTCGGTGTGTGGACGGTGATGCCTGACATAGTGACATTGGAAGTATGAGATTTATAATAATAATGTCTTGGCCTCTCCAACCATAACACCAAGCTTTTGTGGTATAGTTCTCCCAAGTTTCTTATTAGTGGGGGATAGGGAAATTGGAATGAATAGCATCTGTGGGAATTGAGACTCCAAATCCAAATACAACAACATAAAAGGTTGTGATGCTTATGAGGATGCCAAATTGAAACTATTTAATTTGTGCCAGACAATGAAGTATGTCTTTTTTTTTGTGTGTGTGCTATGGTATTAAAATTTACTCTCACAGGCACTTTATCTTCCCCATGAATGGCTGAAAATTTACAATCAATTATAAGAATGGAAAAGGGAAACAATTCAACTGCACTGAATTAATAAGAATGAAGAAGAGAAGAAAAAACTGCAGCAAAACATGGATCTGCTAATTCATATATTTACAAATTTGAACTTCTTTCCTTTAAAAATTGAAACTGATAATTGTTTATGGTCTTGTTTGAAATTGTTACACTTTGGCCAGAGAAATGCAGATTTTGCTTGGGAAGTGGCAATGTGAAAGTTGAACTTGGTGGAGGTGAGAAGGAGGTGTCTCGATGCATAAATTGTGATGGTGTTGGTTCATTGACATGCACAACTTGTCAAGGATCTGGAATTCAACCTCGTTACCTTGACCGCAGGTATGAAATTCTGCAGCCTGTTAGGACAAAATTTATATACAGTTCTTTTTAAGTGCTTTCGCTATTGAACTCCAATCAAAATTAGAGTTGTACCTCGGTAATTTATGTTGGTATTTAATGTAAATCTTTATTACACAGATTACCAAATAGAAACTACAATTTTGATTGTAAAGCAGTACCAAAAGAACATAAGGAACTTCATCTAGGTTTGGTCAATAATTTATTAATTGAACAAATTTAGTGATACCATGACAATTTTGCAAATCAGCAATCAAACTATAAAGAATGATTCAACATATAAGAGGTTAAGAGGCTGGATGAATGATTTGAGAAACATTAAATTACTGCATCATATAAGTTTCTTCAACAAAAACTGGAGCATTGCTTGGGTTAGTAAAATCACATCTGGCTATAAACTGATGACAATTATAGAAGTGTTGAAGTATTCTCAGTTGTATTGTTAATTCTCAATTGTATTTTTAACCAGTGTTTTGTGTTTCATATTAATCAGAGAATTCAAAGATGATGACTGAGGCAAGCTAAGAATAAGTGACGCCGATTTTGTATCCAAGTATGAGGTTATTGTACTCGTGCAATTTCTTTGATCTGTGTACACACCTAATACAACTGTCAAAATCATGTTGAGGCTTTCATTTGGTTTACATTTCAATCGATGATCATATGATATTAAGCCACTCACTTTCGTTGCCTATGTATGTAAAAATTTGACGTTTTCTAGGCATTAATTTATTCAATAGTTCAATGTCCTGTTGTAACAATTTGGATAGTTCATCACTTGCGTTAAACATGAATTTTTTTGGCAGTAGAAGAGGCCAGTTTGTACCTTGAACTTAGAAGTTGATGTTAGTTTTTTATTATCTTATAATTCTACGTAATTTAAGCATTGTACTATCAACACATTCGATAAAAATTCCGTTATTTCAATTTCTTTTCTTTATTACGTTTTCATTAAGTTTATTTTTTTTAAGGCCTGATAAGATGCATAGGTTTGAATTATATAATATTTGCAAGAAGGCAATACAATGGCCTTGGCTGCGCAGTGACTGAAACTACCACACGAAGCAAGTAGTAGTTTCAAGCTTGAATTAACAGGGTATTAGCAAAGGAAAATAATCAGAAAAAAAAAGGAAAATTGACTTAATATTTGAAAGTAATTAAACGTGCTTTATGACTAAATTTTTTCTTTGGTGGATGCTAATTGGAATGTACTGTTTAGATAGTTATCGAATCATTTAAAATTAAATTTTATAATAATTA
>PYAF01001516.1:976246-1002697 GCA_007407185.1 Glycine tomentella | reverse complement strand
AAACATGATTAAAAGGAGATTCAATAAAAATGGATAATTAAATTTTTTGACAAAATCGATAAATATTTCATATAATAAAAATATAATAATAAGAGATATTAAGTTATACACGATATTTTTTGAAATTTATTTTAATAGATAAATTTTTGGATATTTTTTTTAGAAATAAATAATTAATGTAAATTTTTATTATAAAATTATCTAGATTACATACAATTTCCTTAATTTTTGCCATTGAATCACCCCGCTAATAACTAACATTTATCAATATAAAAAACTATAAGAAAGAGGACATGGGTACGCATAAGCATATCCACTCTTGATGTTTTTCAAATGAAACAAAGATGAAAGATCTTAAATAAATTGACACCTTTCAAACTAATCCTCATGAAGATATCCTCTAAACCTCTCTAACGAGATAAAAATAAGCCAGCAACAAGAAAAAAGTTATTTGGCATGCTTTATGCCTACTCGCCAAAGGTCAAATTCCAGCATCCATTTGCCATCTATGCATCACTCAACTTTTTTTATTAAGAAATATTAGTAGTTAGTTATTATGTTAATTTATTGTTGGTGAAAAAAAATTAAATTCATAACTTCTTCCTTCAAACACTCAAGTACTAGTATAATATTTAGTTAATTACAATAAGACATTATCTTTTAATTGTGATTAAAAGATTACTAGTATCATTTATTTTATTTTGTCTTATTCATTTTCTTTCCAAACTAAGAAGAAAGAGTATTTAAGTGAGTCTCCGCCATTTTATTTTTTACTCCCGGTTTTCCTGCATACCAAATGATGGTGTTTAGATTGTTATTTTTCAATTGTTGAAAAATGTTATTTAATAAAGTATTGAAAATTAGTTTTTTAATAGACTATTTTGACTAAGAGTCAAAATATAGTCTTTTCACTAATTGTATCATAATAGAAAAAATAAAGATTTAGAAAACATCAAAGACAACAAAAGATATCAACGTATAGATGGAAGATACAAGTCATTAAGGGTAAAGATCAAAGACAAAAATCATTAATGATAAAGATGATAACTAAAAGTTATTAGAGATTATGAATAGTTATCGGTTATTATCTTTTGAAGAATATTCATTTATATAAAAAAAATTATTACAAATATATATATATATATATATATATATATATTAAAAAACCAGTATCAAGGGAAAATTAAAATACCTCAAACTCAACGAGTATGGAATAATTTACTCTAATAATAATTCATGCATCTCGTTTTCATTCTAATTCTAATAGTGGAACGCCATGACCACGTAAGAACCCACCGGTTCATTGTCCTTAGGCCTTTATCTGCCAACACCAATATAGCTCAATAAGCTCATGATAAAGAAATTCTGAAGTGTTGTATTGCATAATTAGAAATTATAATTAGAATTAGAATTCTCTAATTCCTATGTCTCTTCAAGAACACCAATTAAAGTTTTAAGTTTTAACAGGGGCAGGGGCCATTCACCAGCCCTTGTCGGTTGTCACTTACTTTGTCCTTTCATTTTGTTTTGTTTTTTACACTTGTTATCTTGTTTACTTGTCCAATGGATATGGTCACCATCAGCTGTTTTTTTCAATTTCAAGTATTATTCTGTTAAAAATCAATGATTTTTAACAGAAAAAACACCGAAATAAAAAGATATGTATGGATTTATTGACATTTTATTGTGCAGCAAAACAGGGACAAATTCTCAATATACATGTTAGAAGATGGTAATTGGACTCTTTTTTATATAATGACAACAATAAAATTTAAATATAGTATTTTGTGCAAACTACCCAAATCTCTATTATTAAATTGATTCTAATAGATTTTAATTAAACTTAAATATAATAATATTCACAAAATGAAATGAATCATTTTTATGATATTTTTTCATTTCTTCTCTCTAATTTTTAATAGATGTTATTTCAAATATTTTAATTTATTTGTGTTACATAACTTGTCCAGAAAATAAAGTTATGTATATTTATTATAAAATTTCATATTTTGTATCCATAATCTTATATATGATTGAACTCTTGTATTATATTCTTATGTAATGATGAATCTTAAATTTTAAATTGTGAGAGCAATACTTACCTATATAGATTAGTGGGGACAATCCTTATATAATTATATTATACATTAATTTTTTAACTACATTTTAAATTAAAAGAGCAAATGTGCATTTTATATTAAGAAAAAATAAAAATTAAGTGGGACAACTGCCCCATAACACGTATGCTAGATTTGTCCTTGTCCCTGCTTTCATGTAAAGGTAAACAAGCGCAGTTATTTATTTAATAAAATTATAAATATTTATCTTAAAATTTTATATTTTATATTTTATATTTTTATGTGTTTTAACTCACTATATCATTATTTTTAATGTGTTAGATTTATTTCTTTATTTAATAAAATTATAAATATTTATCTTAAAATTTTATATTTTATATTTTATATTTTTATGTGTTTTAACTCACTATATCATTATTTTTAATGTGTTAGATTTATTTCTTTAAATAAATTGTTCTTACTAACCTGCAGATCCAATCACAAGATTGCAAATATAACAATCTATGAGAATCAAAAACCTTCCAAACCATGTATCAAGACCCGTACAATAGCAAAAATATTGTAACTGATAATAAAACATTAACAATTGACAGTAACATAAATCGCAAGATTTATTTCAGAGATGCATTTCACACCTCATAACATAAGAAATATATATTATTATGAGTCATATAAAGAGAGCTTTAAAACCTTAGAAATGCTTTCTCTAATTTTTACACAATTAATGTCAAGAGTTTTTATAGATATATTAACTGGAGTTCAACTTGTATCAATTAAAATAAATTCTATTTGAATATTTTATCCTTAGATTAGAGATCGATGAACAATTTCTAAATCAAATGAAATTAGATCTAGCTTTTAACGATTCAATCACAACTAAATTCTGAACACTTTGAACCAATGATACATGAACAAAATTGGGAAACCTGAAATTAGGTAAGTTATAAGACTCTGTTAATCAGACAAATTAATCCGATTATTCGATGATTATCATGAGTTGATTAGAATAAGACACACAAAAATGTAACTTTTACTCTGTATTTGAATATTTATTTTTAAAAAACAGAAAAAGATGAAAACAAACAGGGATGATGATGGAACTGGCTTAAAATATTTATAAGATAATATTCATCTATCATACACTTAATAATACTAGCTAGCAATGTCAATTCATATTATCCAGAATTCCGTGCTCATAAATGCCGATGGAAGTTCATCATGTCAACAGTGCACCTCGTCCCCACCCTCTAATTCAATGTTTCTGTATTTATTCAATGTGTCACAATCGTTGCCTTTCCATATCAATCTTTTAATTGAAAGTTTTCTTCAACAACCCATTACTAATTAATCGTTGCAACTTACGTAAAATAATTAATGTACGAGTCGACATTCAGATGCTGACCAACTATTCTTAATTTCTTTTGCAGTGGTGTTGACCGTTGATAGGTGAAAAGGGTGGGTAATTACAAAAATAGTTTGATTTGCCTAAAGTCAACAACTAACCAAGTAGAATAAAAATAAAGTGTTCCCACGAAGATGAGAATTAGAACCATGTGAACAAAGTTAGACCATCTGGTTATATGTGCACCAACTATTTCAGCATCATTCGATTCTCTTATGATGAAGTACGTCATTGAGAATATTCTATTCAGAGACTCTAATATGTTTTTTTTTTATTGATTTAAAATTTATTAAAAACCATAAAAATTAGGAGTAAGTAAAAACTCATTAAATACTAGTGAAATTCATTAAATTTTCTGTATTTCTATAAATATTAAATTAATAACAAGTGTGTTCAAAAAAAATTATTAAATTGTGTTACTATATTTTTCTATCTTAAAAGCAAAACATTTTATGTGCTAGGCCGAGATCGGATAACTTGTTAATGAATCTAATTTTATGATATAAGTATCTGTTAAATTATTTTACAGATTCCTAAATTATTTGATAATTTTAATTCAGTTCTAAGCTTCTTCTTTTTTTTCATTTGGGTCCTATAATTTGTATTTCTTCTGTTCGTATATAAGTCTGTATAAGAATCTTTTTAGAAAGTTGTTTATCCTTTTTTATAAAATTATTTTTATATTTTCTTTTGTATCAATTATTTTTTTCTTAAATACTCTTAATTATTTAATTAATACTTTTTAGCCTAAAAATAATAAATGTTAGAAACTAATGAGATATAAACTCTTTTCTCTTATTAAAATTGAAAAAGATAAGTGATATGAAGTGAAAAGAGAGATTATTAATTTTAAAAGTATTAAGTATAATTTTGATTGAAATATTTACTATCATTAATTAAATTAATCATTTTCTTTTATAAAAAATGAATTAATTGATAAGATCTTATATATAAAAATGAAAGAAATACTTATTTTTTAACTGATTATCTTGTCTAGCTAATAGTGGTTATGAAAACTATCAAGACCTAATTAGTTTGTAACTATAATATTGTCATCTCTGTGGATTTGTAATGAACATTCTTTCATATCCTAGTCGATATTCTCACTTTTTCATGTTAGTTTTATCAGTACTACCGATCCACTCAACCCAAGTATTTTTTTACAAACTTTTCAAGCTCCACCTTACAACAACCTAGCAAACTACAAATTTACACAACTTACTCAAACAATTATTTGTGTGTAATGATAACCAGACAAAATGGCCTAATTAAAAATTAGTTCAAAAACGTAATAAAAAGTTACAAATATCTCAGTGACACGGAAAGTAATTTAACCATAAGTATTTATTAGCTAAATTACTTTTTGCAATTCATCCTTGATGTAAGTAACTAACTAAAATAGTATAACAATATGTTAGAGCAGCTGAAAAAAAAAAACAATATGTTAGAGCATCTATTTCTTGAATATTTTAAAAATATTACTTTAATAACCTTTCATCGTAGATTTAAACTATTTTTATTATTGTTATTTTTTTAAAAATTAACCATTATAATTAAAATCTTTTATTTTCCGGTGAGATCTCAATGTTTCTCACAAACACAATCTTTTTTTCTTCATGAATTTAACATATGTTATCAACTGAGTTATGTTCATTGCATATTATTTTTATTATTATTTCCAAATTGATACACAAAAGTTTATATAAACTTGTGTACTTTATCAACGAACAAAAAATAGAAAAATGGCTAATCGATATAAGACCTGAATAATTGTTTGAAATAGCAATTTAGAAAGTACCCATGACTGCACTGAAGCAATTAAGTTTTACTATATAGCACAGAATCTATAAGCACCGACAATTAATGATGGAAGTTTTCTAGTGTTACGTTCTTTGATCATACAGATCAGATTCTGATCCACAATTACACAATGTCAGCCAAAAAAGGCTTGATTTGTATTGAGAAAGCTATTTTCTAATGGGTAGAGAAAATATGTAGATTCGACTTGGTTAACGAGAAGTGTCTGAATTTGGCAATTTGCAATGTTAACTTTTTTATAACTGTTGGTCCATCTCCCAACTTTGCTTTGGTGCCACGCCACAGTGCTTCGGGACATATTCCTGGTTAAATCAGCAACAAGATGGATATCAAATGAACAACTCACATCAAATTGGATGTATATGTTTATGTTATCGCATGTTAGCCACATCTATAGACATTATAATATCTTTTTTTGGAGAAAAATTGTTGATTCATTAATCAGACTCAAAATGAATATTTTGTACATCAGACAAAATAACATATGCTATTTGTAGAAAATTAAAAGAAATATAATTAAATTTTATTTGTATAAAATTTTCTGTGAACACCTATAGAATAAGTAAAAAGATAAAATAAGTTAAACTTGTTTCATAAATTAAAATTAACTCAGATACTTAATTTTTATAGAAATTTTTTCTTCTAATTTGCTAAAAATTGGAGTGTATAAGTTAATTTTAAGTTATGTGAAAAACTAACTTTATCTTTTTATTTTTATTTTTTATAAGTGTTCTATGAAAAAGTTATCCAAATATGTTCATATTCTTTATCGATCTCCTACATTTCTTTGGTCTCCTTCTTACATAAAAAATATGTTTGATGTAAGCTTCTCTAGAAGTACTTCTAGAGGAAGAAAGTAAAAAGAAGAAAAATGAAATGAGTTTCTCCATAAGTTAAAATGAGTTTTCATTAGCTTATTTTTTCCATAAGTTAAAATGAGTTTCATTAGCTTATTTGTAGATATCATCTCATCTTTTAGAGAAGTTATATTTGTGAGCTTTTAAAAATTAGCTAATAGAAAGTTTATTTTTGCTTATGAAAAAGCTCATATCATTTTCTTTTTTTTTTTAAAGTGCTTCTAAAGAAATTTATCCAAACATACTCAAAGTCACATACATTGAAATGACAAGAAAAATATAAAGGAAATAGTGAAATAGTTACGTATGAATGTGTAAATACAATAACATTGTGAAGTATTTTAATGAGATTTAAGAAGGTATGATTTGCAAATTAAACAGTAAATTTAGCTAGAGCATTTGAGATTGAAAATGGAAAATTGGGAATTGCATTGTACGTAGGTACCTCAAGCATGCACATGAGGTCTTGGGCAGTTTGGGCAGAGACAATAATATGACGGGCAGCGGGTGTAATGAAACCTTCGTCTACAGCTTTGTCCATGAATGACAACAACGAGTTGTAGTACCCATCCACGTTCAACAACCCCACCTGCTTCATTTTCCCCGTTAATCATTCATTTTCCACACTTATCCCTTTCCAATGATTATGACCCTCATTCTGTCTTTTCTTTATCATCATCAACCCATATAATAGAATATGCTATATTAGTTAACACTTAATTTCATTCAAAACTAATTTTTTTTGTATTTTACATGTGTTGTGAGCTAGGGATATGACACAAATCAAAATAAAAAGTGTTTTCGATTATATATTAAAGTGGCTCTAGTCTCTGAGTGTCACATTTGTAATGGGTTTTAGTCTTTTCGATACGTGCCCAAAAGTAATGTTTCTTTGATACGAACTTACAATAATATAATGTTTTACTCTACAGCCACTTTAGGTACACTTCCACTAAGGAATTTATATTTTCTAGCACTTCCTTAAGTATTAGTAATATTTAATATATTAAGAAGAAAACGCATGAAGGGATTTGATTTTCAATCTCTTACGGGTTTATCGTGGATTCCTAGTTGAGCCCAGGTGATCACTTCAAGTAGTTCTTCCAGGGTGCCATATCCACCTATAGGAATACAAACTTCCAATAAAATCAGTATATTATATTCTTTCTTTTTTCTACATTAAAGTGCAGTCTTGCTTTTTCTATAACTATGCAATGAAAAAATGATCATTCTATAACTATGCAACTGCAATAATGCATAATAAAATCAAAACCACGGCAGGAATCTTATTAACTGCAACATACAGTTGACAGTTATGATCCGTTATTGATAAAGATATATTTAGAAGCTATTTTCTCTGCGCCGAACAAGGGACAACAGAAGATATTTGCCCCCATTTTTTAAAAACAATTATGAGAACTTCAAAAATAAAATTTAAATTGTGGAATTTTTTTATTTATCATCTTTTCCTTAAAAGGGACTACTAAAAGAAAAATAAAAAAGTGCAGATTACAGAGAGAAATTGAGGAAAGGAGAGAGATGAAGATCGAGAAAGAAGAAGTGTCATTTTTTTAAGTTACTATGGCCTATTTTTTTTTAGAGGTTACTTCCTCGCCTAATTATTTTTGTTATATGAAATTACTCGTTTTTATTTTTTTTTAAAACTACATAGTTATTTTAAGAGTTTTTCAAAAAAAAATATTTAGTATGCTTTTCTTTTTTTAAAAAAAGAAAAGAAAAGAAAACCCCCAAAAAAGTTTAAACAAGCACTAAAGAGGCAGTTAGTTTATTTATTTGATTACAGTCAGTGGTGAAAATCTATCTGAATTTATCTTAAAATATTCAGTGCGTAATATAAAAAGGGACCACAAAAATTTACTAACACTATGAATATATTATTCTTTTAGTGTTTTGAAAATAGAAGGCGAGAAGAGCCTTTTAATTAAGCTTAGATGAAGAGGGAGGCCAAACCAATTTATTTACTATATAGTTGAATATAAAAGTTCAAACTCACCATTTGTCACCAATGCGACTTTCAACTTAATTTTTTTAAAGTTACCTTTTATGTCTGCATTTTAATTATCAGTCTCTCAATTACTTTTGGATAAGGTAATTTCAAATTCTAAAGAATTTTAAATTCTAAGAATTTTAAATGTTTTAATTAAAATTTTTTCATTTTTAAAATTTTATATTTAGATAAAAAAATTAAATTTTTACATTTTTAAAATTGTGTTTGGATAAAAAAAATTCTTAATTTTTAAATTTTTTTTTTAATCTCATGCATGGAGAGAGACGAGTGAGGTAGGTGTCGTGAAAGTAGTGGAAGTTGAAATATTCGTCAGTGATGGAGATGGAGTAAAGATTGGTGCGGTGGAAGCTTCTATATAAGAAAAGAATTTCAATTTCTCACTTTTTAGAAGGAAATTAAAATTTCACATTTTTAATTATTTAAAATTCTAAAAATTTAAATTCTTCTTATAAAAACATCTAAACAATGAATGAATTTTAAATTCTCTATCCAAATACACTCAAGTTTTTACCTTTCACCTTTTGAATTTGAGAAATATATTTTCGTAAATAATAATAATATTAAAAGTCTTTATTATATACACTTATGGGAGATCCAGGTACTCGGTCATTGAAAAGCTTGGTCATTTATTGGTCAAATGATAAAATGCTTTGAGATGCTTAAGAAACATATCCACATGCATATAATATTAAAATTATTATAATTAAAGAATAGATACATGAATATAAAAATTTAATAGAAAACTAAATGAAATATAAAATTAAATTAATTTTAAAAGATAAAAAAAATTAAAAAAGTTCCCATGTGACAATTTTATTGAGTTTTTATCTTATAAATAAATAGATAAATTATAATTAAAGATATTTAAATAAAAACATAAAATTCATATCATTCGTTACACAGATACTGAGATACTAAGAGAGAGAGATGGAAAGATGAAAAAAAAATGTAAATAAAAAAATAAGAAATATCAATAAAAGTATAGCTTATGAATCTGTGGCAAAGATAAGTGTATGCATAATAATAATAAGTAGCAGTGGAAGAAGAAAGAAATGAAGAGTATAAACCTGGCAGCGCAATAAATGCATCGGCTTGTCTCGCCATTTCTGCCTTGCGTTGGTGCATGCCCGACACTGCTCTCACTTCTCCAACACTTTCACCCGTTATCTTATTTTACCCAAACCACTCATCAATTAACATTTCTAAACTTATGAAAAATATAATAAAATAAAAATACCTCTCTTGGCATAAGAGTTGTTGGAATCACCCTGCAATAATAATATTAATAGGAAAGGTTCTTCATTCAACATCACAAGTACAGAAACATATAGTTAGGGAAACAAGTTCCATGGCCAATTACCCTAACACGTGGCGTCCACCATCAAACACAACTTGTGAGATTAAACCCATCAACCCAATGCTCCCTCCTCCATAAACCAAGTCGATGTTCCTCTCCACCTGCATATATCCAATTCTCATCATTGATCTTACCACACCATCATCAATCTAGTTAATTAAACTCATAATAAATAATAACACTTCAATTGTCTATTCATTTTTACTTACTAGATTATTAATATGAATACTTATTGATTCCCTGATTACTTATTCCAACTCATACAAATTTTAATTAGCTAGCCAAGGGAGTATTTAATTACTCTGATTTGGTACATACATAATTTGAAGATCAGAATTAAAGAAAGAAAATTGAGTGGTGTGATATGTTAGTGTATATATATTCTAATTAATAATTAAAAGAGTAAATAAACGTGGTTTTGTCAGAATTGAAGAAGAAAGAAATAATAATAATTGAGTTGTGACATTACAAGTTGTTTGGCGAGTTGGATGGCAGCGAGTTGATAGCTGGGGTTCTTGCCAGGGCTGGTGCCACAGAAAACACAGATACGTCTGAACCTAGACGACGACTTCATCATAATTTTCATCGCTTGCTCTTCAATTTCCATATTAGGAAATTAATTAATTAGTAAAAGTGAACAGTTTTATTGGTAGCTAGAGGGTGGGTGAATGAATATATACGTATAATGAAGGGTGGGGGAAGAACACACAGATCTTGCAAACGTGATTGTTAATGCTAGCTAAGTAGAAGAATTGAAGTGGTGAGATAGAACTATGGTGCCAGATAATCTCTTAAATATATAATCTCAGAATCAGATCCATCTTCTATATATGCCCCCTTCCCACACACGATAATATCGCATATCAATGTCTGCGATGCATCATATCTTACATCATTGTCTCAATTTATCGTCATCCATCTCCACTCCTCACGTATTCTTCATTTAATTATAATCTCATTTTGGCTTCCCATCATTTTATTTTTTTTCTTATAGTTTTAAAAAATGTAAACATTAGGACTTTTTATTTCTTAAGAATTTATTTTTCATGTCATCCTGTTATATAATGTAACAAGTTTTATATTAATTATGAGTCAATTACAAATTGAGGAGTGATAAAAGTACACTTTCTAATATAATTTTTCAAATACATACTTTTCTAATTTATTAAAATTTATTAAAAACTATGGATTCATGAGATATAATTATTAAATATTAATGTGAGATTCATAAAATATTATTATTTAAAAAAATGCAACCAAAATGATAGTATGTTTTTTTTTATCTTGATCAAAAATTATAGATATACTCCAATCTATTAGATCAAAGACTAATTTTGTTTATGTTATATGACATGACAGTCCTTAATCCAAAAAATTAAATTTTATATACAATATAAATCGAATATAAATTCTTCACTATACTATTTTATTAATCCTTTGGATTAAAGATAAAATGTGCTTAAAGAGTGATTCACATATTCACAAATATTTCTCTTAAAAATTGCTTATATATGAGATTTCCCTTTCCCTAACCAGTACTGCTTGCGGTACACTTTAGAATTAGATCCCTGACAGAATCTTCTCATCACCAAATTAAGTGGTCCCTACTTATAGGAATATTATCAAGGAGTTCTATTAGAATTATAACACGAAGCTAGGATATTCGAGAAATTTGTAAAAATAATAACAATTTATAATTAAATAACAATATAAAAAATTACATTCTTATTAAATTTTGAATCATGATTGTGATTCTTTACTTCGTACTGAAGAATTATGAAATCTTACAATTATACTTGCAAAAATATCTAAAAAAATATATTTTTGTTTTGCATATATTTAGAATTGTTTTATATTTGTATTTTTTTATAAAAAAAAAACTTGTGTTATTTTCATCTAAACTTTGAAATTATTAATTAAATTATATTTGTGCCAAAAAACAGTTTGAAATTATATGTTGTTATATATATGCCATTTTATTGTGATTCTCTATGAACTTAATTTTTAAACAAAAAATATATATAAAAGAGAGTATAAAATTTTAAAATAAATTTTATTATAAATTTATGTGTTCATATATAAGATAAAATAAGTTCTCGGTCCCTTTTAAATTTTAAAAGTTTGCTTTTAGTTACTCTAAATTTTTTTGTTGCAAAAAGTTTAAATCTTTTCTTCTTAATTTTTTGTTACAAAAAGTTTAAAATGGGCCGAGAACACGATGACGTATCCCTTGCAAGGTTAAGAAAGATCACCAATTTTATTCAGGATTTATAATGAAATACATATTCTCTACCAACAAAAACAATTCTGAGAATCAAAACCCAAACCACATTAGTGTAAGCCAAAGGTTCGACCAATTACATCAATCCATATTGATTCTTTGGACTGTTCAAGCATATCCACAAATCATCACTAAAGTTCAACATTATTCATTACTATTACTTTTAAAATAAAATAAAACTACTACTATGACAATTTTGAATTTGAGAAAGTATTAACTGTTTGGTGGAATTTATGAAACTTAATTTTGTAGAAAAACTGAGAGTTAAGAGCAATTCTAATTAGATTTAATTCAAAATTTTAATTTTAAAATGGTTATGAATAATTTTTTATTTTTCTTCATATGTGATATAGACTATATCATCTCCTTAACAATCTCTATGTCCCAGCTCAGTGTTTTTTCTATGAATATTAAACTCATTCGTGGCTAACCATGTTACGGGTCTGTCATTTTCTGTATGAATAGCATAACATTGGGATACAATGTTTGAGGAATATTTCTTCACTTTACTTATAAAAGGATATTAAAACTCACACTTCAAAGAAAAAGAAAAACGAATGATCGATTTAGTTAAATGGATGGATAAAAGTCCATCTTTTCACAGTTGCTAAGGAGTGTGGATCACTCTTTCCAATTTTCTTGCCAAGTTAAATGCTTTCATATTATGGACTTGCGGTCCTCTGTTTTCATTCTCTGAGCTATGATATATTCCAAATGGGTTAGGGATTGGATCCTTGTTTTAATATTTTGTACAAAAAAGATAAAGAGTTGAAGAGACAAAAAAAAAAAAAAAAAAAAGATGCATTGAACTAATAACATTTCGCTTTCAATTTCATTCATAATCTTCCACGTATTTAAACCTTTTCAAAAACATTCTTCTCACAAGTAGGCCAATATTTCCTTAGAATAGTGTTTGAGTCTTGAACTTTACCTCTCTAGTTTACCAAAGAAGAATATATTATATCTCTTGAGTTTAAATTTTTATTTATAAGATTAAAATATGAAGCAATACAAAAAATTAAGATACTTTCAACACTTAAGACTAAACTATTCAAAGTCACCCTCACATTTAAACAACTTATTGTGTGTGAGATTGAAAGCTGAAAACAAGAGATAATATAGAGTGTAATTTTAAATTGATTAACACAAAATTAAGTACATGTTACAAAATTCCGGTTATTGTGAAGGAGAGGAAGACTGATGGAGAATTGAGTAGAGAAGAGAATGGGACAAATCGAGAAGATAGAGAAAAAAAGAAAAGAAAAACATTAATTGTCGAATTATGGAAGGCGTTAGTGTATGAGGATTAAGTCCACTTATTTTAAAGTATAGAAACCAAATCAATCTATTTGAAATTATAAAGATTAAAATTAAGTTAGATAAAAAAATATAAGAACTAAAAATATATTTTATTTGATTTTTTATTATGAAAATAGACTATGTATTAATATTGTAAAATAAATTGATAATGCAAAATTATTTTATAATGTGAGTACATGTTCATTGTTAAAAAATTATCATATATGAAAAAGACTTATTTAAAGAAATCATTTCCATTTCAATAATTTCTATAGTTAGAAGAAATTAATCTTTAACTTTTAGTTTAGTGATGTCTTTATATACGCAAAAGAATTAAGAGTTACCTAATAATAAAATTCAAATCATAAAGTAATTAAGATCAATACTTTATTTTTATAATAAATCTCATTTTTATTAATTTTAAAATATTAATCATTCATTATTTATAAAGGGTTTTATTTCACTATCATCATAATTTAAAGATTAATAATATGATTTTTTCTTCTTCATAAAAACACCTTATAAAAACCAAAAGAAAGAAAGACGCTCTTATTCACGATAAGTTTCAATTTACAAGCTATAATATCTTGAAATATACCTAATGATGTATATGATGTAATGCATAAAGTGGACTCAATAATTTGTCATCATTATAATCAACCTCATTTTTATTAATTATAAAATATTCATCACCCATTTTGAAAGAATTGTATTTAAATATCATCTTTAATTTAAAGATCAATTTCATAATTATTCCCATGAAAGCATCTGATAAAAAAAACATTCATGATAAATTCCACTTTCCAAACTCATAATGCCACGTGAGAAATAATGGGTGGAACTAAAACACTGATGGGATCCCTGTTCCACGCACAATGCAAAAAGGTGGATCTTCGGGTTCTCAGTTTGTTACTTTTCCATGGAAAAAATTATTTCATGTACACGATGAATTATAACAAAATTTTGTGTTTATTTTTACTTTAACAAATATTTAGTGAAAGAAACAAAATTTTAATATAACTTAATCACGTTAAAAAAAAATTCTTTTCACAATAATAATTATAATCTTTGAATCGGATCGTAACTCAATCATCAAGCATTGATCTCTACGCACATAATGTTTGAGATTCGAGGATTGGGTAACCTTTAGATCGAATCCTAACTTGATTCTCAAGTTTTAACTTGTCTTTGAAGTTCAAGGATTATGTATCCTCCGGATTAACTCGTAACTTGGTTATGTGATTTGATTATTTCAGTAAATATTTATTTAATCTAATTATCTTTGTAATATCAAAATTTACAAGAATATGATATAACATATTGGTACGCTATAATGACTCAACCCTTTAACATGGGACTAAGGTCATCACCTTAACATAGTAGGTAAGTTAAGCAATACATTTTAGTTGAATATTCTAAATTAGCTAGATTGTCTCAATCTACAGAAAATCATTTTCTAGACAATAACATTAAAATTTAAACATAAAATCTCATACAAAATTACAAATTACTCAAACCATTCATCATTATAACAACCCTAATAGATTTAGGTTATTAGGTCGCATAAGAGAAATCTATTGCCACTTGTTAATTATCATGGCCTGGTGTGAATCACACCCTTCTCGATGTTAGTGCTGCATACATGACGCCACTTAGTTTTATTTGATATACTTTAGTATTCTTTTCAATGAAATATTAAAATAGGATTTCTAAACTTGTCTTTGGACTTGTGAGTGCTCTACCTATTATGGCAATAGGAATGAATTTTCCACGCCTCAATTCAAACTTATCCAATTCAGAGTTTTCTCCACAATCTTATCTAATTGAGCTGGTGGTTGCCTCGTGCTTCCTTGTAGACTCTTTTATTGTGTTAATTTGTATCATCTCTTTACGTTTTTTCTTTCTAAAAATAAAAAAAAATAAGTACTAAAAAATTTAAAATAACTTATAGATTTTGTTTAACTAGCTGAGTTAATCTCCCTTAATATTTATCCATTCGTTTAAAGTAACAAATAATTATTCTTTTTTTCCTTTGGTGCAGTACGTAATTCTTGCAAATGAATATGATACTTTTTTAGAGTTTAAATTTAGTGTATCATTAATATATAATAAATATTCAATTATCCTTAGCAATAAAACATATTTTTTACATTCATAATTTATTTAATTAAAACTCTGTTTCTTAAGCTTAATTAGTGAGCCTGCTTTTTCCAAAAGGCAGGGCCATAATATAAAATATAAGCCACGCAATACTGGCTATAAACGTGAACGTGATTTTTCTATAGCACCTCACACGCAGTCTTTGCATAATCCTAGACACTACACACTAGCTAGTTGATTAATTACTTGATTACATATATTTAATTCAAGGAAGATTATTGACTGTACAATATATAGAGTCGGTTTGAACATTGAACACATAATTTTTAATGAATATACAGTTTATTCACCAGGAAAGGGTGCTTCAATTAGGTGGTGTTTGGCTGAGGTTTAATTAAATTAAAAATTAATAATGATGATAACGTGGTTTTACAAGAGAAATTAGACAATTAGGGTAGAAGCCGTTCCATGTTTAATTTGATGATCCTTTAAAAGGCTGGAGATGTAACAAAGCTAAATCTTTCTCAGTAACACAAATATATAAGTTTTATTCTTATAATTTATTATTCTCTCGCATGGTTTTCTTGGGTTGGTTACGTCCTATCAACTATATATCTACTCCAATGGCTCTGGCTGAAGAAATAGCCACTTGGCACATTACTAATACACCATTCTTTTAATCGGTAAGTAAGAAAGTAGAGATAACAGCCATTGTATGTTTGGAAGAGCCAAGAATCATGTTGCAAAAATCAATTACATGAAACTATATATTAATAGTGATTTAGTATAGATTGATTAGTGAATGGTTTGAGTATGCGATAAGAAATCTTGACTTTAAAATTTCATGTCCTGATAGATAGTAAAAAAAATGATAATAATTCATGGTATTGTGACATGATCGATTGGAATTCCAACAATAAAAAAATAAACAAAAGGTTTTTTTTTTAAATTGATTTTCTTAATTTTTATCTGATTGATTGAATTTGACTGAAAAACATTAGATCTAATCTTTTAATCAGGTGGGGAAAAAAAACTATTCTTAATACTAAATAAATATTAAAAGCCGATTGTGAAAGGCGTAAGGGCCAGGCCATGCCAAATGTGCCTTCCATTATCTTTGAATGGTATCATTGACTGTGGATTCTTCTCTTCCTATTTTAGATTAGTTAATTAAAGTATATAAATAGATAGGAGATTCAGCAACCACAAATTTTATGGTAGTGAATTAGCATAGTTTGAAGTGACCGGATACTCGCATCTTGCATCTTGCATCCAGATATTTGGAATCCATGATCGGATGCATCGTTTTGGGAAACATGCATGTATGTATCCTCATGCTTTTTTTCGTAAAGGGAATACATCATTACATCATATTAACAGTACTATAGCTTTAGTAAATAATGGTTTGGTTAATTAGGATAAAAAGGTTTTAATATAAGACTCTTGGATTTAAGTTTTACTAATTGTTTTGTTAAAGAACAATGTTGATAGGTGATATGCGTCTAGCATAAAATGTTTCCAAGCTTAATTAGATCATAAAATGTATGAGAATTAATGATAAAAGCTTCTAATATATATAAATGTTGACAAATTTGCCTTGATGATGCTTTTAATCAATTTTGAGTGGTTAATAGGTGAAAAGAGCCAAAGGAAATACAGAGAAAGAAGAGATTAAAGCTGGTGCGATCCGCGCCAACTCCAGCACTACCAGCGCCATATGCATTAAGTGACGCGATCCGCGTCATATCCTGCGCCAGCCGCGTGGATAAGGCTCTGGAAAATGCATTGTCTCTGGTTTTTGGCGCGATCAACATCACGTGCAGCGCCATCCGCGCCACTACTGCCATGGAAAGTGGGTTCTCTCTGGATTTTGGCGCCAGCCGCGTGGAGCATGGCGCCATCCGCGCCAAAGGTGAATTGTGAAGTTCATTTCCAACCCGCGCCAGTGAGACGCTATCCGCGCCAATGTCAACACTGCCCGGGCCATGTGCCGCGCGATCCGCGAGGGATTCAATTTCTACAGATTTTTAAAGCTGTCAAGGGTAAACTTGGGATTTCACTTCCCCAAGTATAAATACAAGAACCCACTTCTGAAGAAGGGACTTTTGACGAAATTTCACCAAGGGAAAGCTAGAAAGAGAGCTTGGAAGCTTAGCTAGGGTTTGGGGTTGTGAGAGCAAGTGGGTTTTTTCCCTTCTTCTCTACCTTCTCCTTGCTTGTGTATCAGCTGGGCATGCTTCTTTTTGATGTACCAAGGCCAACCATGATTAGGTTTGACTAGTTCTATTTTGTAGCTAGGGCCAAACACTTGATGTAAATTCCATTGGGATGTATTGAATGCTATTATTCATTTATCAAAAGTTATTTTACTGCACTTTGCTTGAATGTTTGTATCTCTTTCTTAGACTTGATCAATCTATTAAAGGTTAAAGAGCTAGGGTTCACAATAGGAATGTTGGGGCTTTAGTCTTGGAACTAAGTGTAGTAACTAGCTTTACATTACCTAGGAATGGGAATGTATGTTGGTAGGTTATTCAATGTGTTGCTTAATGCTTAACCCTAGGAAGGTGACTAAGGGATTGGAACTTTCAAGTGGGTTAAAGGGTTGTCTCACTGAGGAATTGGTGAACAACTGAACTTAGATACGCATAATTGCTAAGTAGCTTAGCTAAGTGAATGTAGTGAGCAATACGAACCATTTGGGAGGAAACATAGAGTGTGGGTGCCTGACTACGTTTCCTTTATATTGTTACAACTTAATTTCGTTGTTCATAACTTAGGTTTATGTTTTAAATTCTTATCTTACATTTACATGTTCCAACAATCAATCCATACCTTTTACCAAACATTTAATTATCCAACTTCTAGGTATTAGTTATAATACAATTGATGCACCAATCCTCGTGAGAACGATAACTGACTTATCACTTTATTACTTGAACGAACGATATACTTGCCGATTTCGCAACAATAGGTCTTCCGAGTGTAGAAGAATTAAGTATTAGATTGGTTAAAAAATCTTCTAAAATAAAAGATTGATTAAAATATCATCTTGGTCCTTCTTTTTCTTTAATCTTTTCGTCAGTTTTCTATTAACACTGTTAGTGTTAATGTTTTATATTAAGGTGTAAACAAGTCAAACCAAACGTGAATACACGTCAAGTGTTGTTCCTGGACAGTGAATTGGTGATGATAGAGGGATTGGTGTGGTGGTGCTGCTGGGGTATGTAGACAACTAGCAATCCAGTATGACAAAAATGAGCCAGTGTTGTTCAAAATTATTTTAGTTTTAGGGTTACAATTGTTTGGGGGTGGAGACCTAAGAGCGTGAGAGTGCAAAGTGTTGTGGTTTTAGGATTCAGACTTAATGCTCTTTTAAATAATAATAATAATAATAATAATAATAATAATTATTATTATTATTATTATTATTATTATTATTATTATCATAAACTTAATTATATTTTTAGTCATTAAAATTTGAAATAAATCTGTTTTTTTCCTTCTCCAAATTGAAAAAAATAAATCATTTCAATCCCTGGAGCCAAAGAGCGTTAACAAAAGTAGTGACTTGGTAGTTGGAAGTAGACACTATCAAATGCTGACATGTCACTACTTTGATTATTTCCATTAATGTTGTGTGACAGTGTAGAGAATAAAAATGTATTTATTAAAATTTAAGAAACTTTTTTTTTTCAATTTGGGGACCAAACCGAATTTATCCCAAATTTCAGGGACTAAACATGATTAAGTAATAATAATAACAACAACAAACTAAATTACTTATTTTGTTCTTTTATTTATTTATTTATTTTAAAATAAACCACTTGAAAGCGGGGCTCACAAGGGAAGAGTTATGCCTATCCAATAATTGTTGGATTTTAAAGTTGTCAAATTCATGTGGATGTTTCTATGAAATCCATGTGCGCTTATCGGTTCACGATTTATTTTGTTAATAGTAAAACAAACGTTAAAAATCCAAAGCAAAAATCGCAATTGCTCTAAATCTTGACCACATTACACTTGAGTGTCTAATAATGTTACCCTGATTCTAGATTTTCTTAACTCAATTTTGAAATAATTCTCTTTATTATTCAAAAG
Organism: Glycine tomentella; assembly: GCA_007407185.1. Classification (NCBI taxonomy): domain Eukaryota; kingdom Viridiplantae; phylum Streptophyta; class Magnoliopsida; order Fabales; family Fabaceae; genus Glycine; species Glycine tomentella. The sequence goes on along the minus strand of PYAF01001516.1, from coordinate 983,375 downwards.
GCTCATTTTATCATGTACAATTGGGTAAAACCATTATACACAGAATCCAATAAGAATTTATCATATTTCCGCATCATATTTAAGGCAATGTGTCTTTCGTTCTTCAACACCCAACACATTTCAATATGGACATGACCTTTCACCTGGTTTATTATGTTTAATTGTCCTAGTCTCAGTCTCAATGAGTCAATTTGCGATAATGTTAACGAAAAGATTCATTCATTGGGCAATTGAATTCTGTATCTTCTTAAATGTATTCTCCACCTCTCATTTTTTTAAAAATCCCAATTTATCCCTTCTATTTTTTTCTTCTTCTCCCCCAGCCGCAATCCGTTCTGGTTCTTCTCTTCTTTCCGCAGCGCAAGTCTAGACCTTTCCAGTTATTCAATTATTCTCCTACACTTCTCCTCGTAGTCAACCAAGGTACAAAGCAAGTCCAACTCGATGTCACAAAAGTCTCTATCCGCTCTGTAGGTACATTTTAATGCATTCACATTCATGTTGTGGATCTGTTTCCAGAACAAGCATTTTATAAAGATATAAATACTCTTATGAAATGACCTTTTTGAAAGAATAATTGTTACAAAATACCTTTTTCATAAGCAAAAAAAGTGTTATCCGGAACGACCATTCCAGAAGGTACAAATGGTACCTCCGAAAAGTCTATTCTAGATTGCTATTTTTGCTTTCAAAATGGTCCTTCCATAAGCCAAAATAGTACTTTTTGGAAGTTGCAAAATACACTTATGGAAAGGCTATTCTGGATTGTAATTTTTACTTCTAGAATGGGTTTTTCGTAAGCAAGATACTGATTTCCAGAACCTCCTTTTCAAAATATATAAAATACACTTCCGGAAAGGTTGTTCTGGATTTTAAAAAACATCTTCCATAATCATCTTTTTTAAGCAAAAATACTTCCAGAACAACCATTAAAGAAGTTTTTTTCTCTTACAGAAAGTTCATTTTGAAAGCTTTTTTTGTTTGAAAGCTTTTTTTGCTTACGAAGAGCATTCCAAAAGATTTTTTTACTTACGAAATTGCCATTTACCCTCTCGGGAGGAGAAACTAGAATGATGGAGCAAGAGGGAGATGTCGTCGCAGGGGTGGCTATCGAGGGAGGGAGATGTCGTCACTGGGGTAGCCACCCAAGGAGATGCCATCACGGGAGGTGTTAGAATCAAGGGAAGGAACAAGGGAAGTGTTAGGGTTGGGAGATGAGAGGTGAAAATTTCATTTAAGATATAATGGTCTTTTGACTGAATAATGAGAGGTGCAGGATTCAAGAAGGGAGGTGCAGATTTAAGTCCCCATTCATTGTTACATACCCAAAGAACCGGGCCCAATCAAACTAGCAAGGATAATTTATACCACTAAATTCACAAGACAATAAAATTTTAACTTAGCCACTTGTAACACGTTTATAAAAAGTATAAAAACACATGTTCCTTCATAGAACAGAGATGCGGTTTTTCACGTCTAAAATGAAGTTACTGATGTAGCTTCTGCATCTTTCACGTATAAACTACAAAGTGTTTTAGACTGAAAGCATATCAATTAATCAATTAACTAATAAAGTAATTTGATGAAAAACATTTGTGCCAAAATATGCTATATGTGCACAATCTCTTCTACATATGCAATATTTAAAACTTTTTTATTACTGGGAGATTTATAACTGGTTAACGTAATTACTACTGACATTTTTAGTTATAAAATTGAAAAATACATTTTAACAGATGTGCAACAGAAAATACATTATTACCCATCATTTCTCATGCTCAACACATCAATAGAAAACAAGAACCAAGCGTCATAGACTGAATAAAAGTTAAGTTATAGAGATATACAATCTAGCCTCGTGACAAAATACACAATCAATTTCAATAACTATCAAGTATAAAAATGTTATGAAACCTGAGTTCTAGGGGTTATAATTTGACACTCTTCAATGGAAAATTGGTTAAGTATTGTCTTGACTAGATTTAATAGGAGAAATGCAAGAAAAAGATATGGTACAACAATTTTTATTTCGTAGGGAAGAATATTCCCTGAACGAAGCGCATTTATTTGCGACTGTAACCAGGTGGTGGCATTTGATTCCTGTTTCCCCTTCTATCTAATAAAGAATATTGATTGGACGAATGCTGACCATGATCCCTGTGCCGAATCGGGTTGTTTCGTGGAGTCCAATTCTGATGAGCTCCAGAAGGTTGGAAGCTTTGGTTGTGGTGACTACCATGTGAATTATTAAACCTAGCATTGTGATTATTTCCTGATGATTGATATCCATGCCTTGAACTACCCCCACTACCTTGATGGTGATTTCTTTCATAATTATGTGATCTAGGGTGTTGATAGTCATTTCTTTCGTAAGAATTTGATTGCTGACGAGGATGATTGTACCCCACGGGTGGCGGCGGGTATGGTTGATTATAACCATACTGCGGAGCAGTAGGGACAGCATTGTATGGTGCAAACTGTGGTCTGCCTTGGAGTGAGGGAGCTAAAATAGGTGGCGGCATTGCAACATATCCTGGGCGTGATTCATAACCATGTGAAGGCGATGGTTGTCGATGATGACCAATGGGTGCAGGATAAGATATAGGAGGACCATTATGCGGATGGCGGTATCCATTAATATCAACCTTTGCCTGTAAGGAATTGACGATGAGTCTGTGTGCTGCATCCCCAAGCTCCCGACCAGAAATAGATCCTGGAGGGTTTTTCCTGATACAGAAAAAGGGAGAACCAGTCAGTTTTAGCCCAACTAGATGACCAGCTGCTGCATGAATACAACAGTAAATCATAAATTTAACTCAATATAACACTAAAAGAAAGCCTTACCTCCCATTTTCAACATGGTGTCTCCTGCCTGAATCTTCATGCCACAAAACAGGTTCAGGTTTTACATCCTCAATTCCAACAATCTGTACACACAGCACATAATTTTATTTTCCCACAAACATTACAGTATAAGTAGACGAAACACAAGGAAGCATACTACTTTAAAAAGACCAGTGTCTTAATGCGACAAACATTTGAAATTGAACCCAAGACTGGGAAAGGGACTTGGAAGTTGGAGGGTACAAATAAGGAGCAGCTACTAAATTTACTACCTTTTTTGGAAATTTAACTCCTTGAGGTGGTCGGGGAATGTGTATATGTGCATCTGGGAGTCTATATATTGCACATCTGAGCATCAAGGTATGAAAAAGGAAATAAGATAAATCACGAGCAACTTTCAGATCCATCACCATAAATCATGTTCTTATTAAATTATAGCCACAGCATTGACAGACTTACATAACATGATTGTCCATGATATCTTCCATGCTTGCAACAGGTGACCTAAAGATAGGAGGGCAAGGTTCTCCACCACACAAGGATATGTAACCATTCATTCCACCACTGCATGTATCCCTAAATAACATCAGAAAATAGTCCAGCAAGATCTTAAAAATGTCATTTTGAATTTGAATATATAAAATAAACAAACTATACAATTTCATGCATTTGAAAACTATAATGAAGTTATATTGCAGCAGCAGCATCTATTGTGCGTCTTTTGGAGAAAAAAATCATTATCAACTTTTCAAACAATTGCTTCTTTGCTACTCTTAAAAACACTATCCTCCTTAAAAAACATACAACAAGGCCCCCTCATGTTATCATATCATAACATAGTAATATGTATATGTTCATGTAATAATGTGGCAATTGGCATACACAAATGACATGTATCGTTTAAAACAACAGCTATGCCTACTTCAAAATTATCAACCAAGTGACTAAACCAATACATTTTGAGAATTTCAGCAGCATTTAGCTTACTGGCGATAAAATGCTCCACTACCTAGAACCACATTTTGATCAGCCATTCTGCACACTATTGTTTTAGTATGTCTTTTAAATTGACAGTAATACATGTAGAGAAATACTAGGAACACGCTTTGTAACACTCTTATAGGTTGGAAATTTATTGAAACTGAAAATTTTGTGGGCCCTACATTATATTTAATGATTTTCTCTCCCAATTTTGTAGTTTTTAATAAATTTTAACCAACTACAGAAAGGGTGTTTAAAAAAGTGTTAAGAGTGTGTGTTCTTAGTACTCGCATGCACTATGTCCAAGCTTAAATTTAAAAGTAATAGATACCTAGCAATTCTGTATTAGTTGACTAATTTCTCAAAATCCTGTTTCATTATCAATCAAAAGATGAAAAACACAAAGGATCACAATTTTTTTCCTAAGAAAATTTTTAATTCAATATGTATCCTCCATACAAGATCAAAGATCATATTATGGCTTGCCACATCATAATCTTGAGACAAATTGTGACTCAACCATAAATAATGCTCCATTAGATGCAACAAATCCACGACTATGATCAGAACAAAATTCGATTAAACCTTAAAACCTTATCATCAAATGTATTCTTACAAAATTGAAAAACAATATGCACTGACCTTTCTTTGGGATTGATTTTTTCCTTGACCACAGCCCGTTCACTGTTTGGCATGTTTTTACACTTGTTGTCAAGTGTACTTATGCACGCAGAGAGAGGATGACAAGAATTCACAAAGAGCAAGTCGAACATTATAGCATTCCGTCGCTTTTCCTCTGGCTTTTATTTTTTTAATAGAAATATGGCCAAAATATAAGCTAAAATAAGTAAATATTTTTTTTTGGGGGGGGGGGGGGGGGGGGGGGGGGGGGGGGGGGGGGGGAGTGAATTGAACCAAATGTTCACCCAAACTCAAAGGAGGACAGAGACATACTGTTAACAAGTTTTCAATCTTTTGAACTTCTGCAAGAAGACGCACTTCATCAATAAATGGCAACTTAGCAATACCCTGCAAAGAGGAAGGATGATATATTATGAGCTATGATGCAGCCATGTCTAGAAAATACTAAAGAAAAGGCAAAGGTAAATTAGGATTGAACCTGCCAAGCAAAGCGTTTGCCATTCATGTCCACTTCAAAGTCTGAGGCACAACATTAATATTAAATAGGGAGCAAATCATAATACAGTGGAACTTCTAAAACTAAAATTAATAACCCACTTTAATAAATACATACCAACTGGATAAAAATCAATGATTGGTGAGCTTGGATCAGTCATAAGTCTCCTATATGGCTCAGGAAGTGCATGAGAGCTGCAGACATATGATAGTTCCAATGTTACACTGACTGAAGTTTAGAAAGCTACAATTCTTTATAAAAATAATAAGTTGTGTAGCAAGCAAACCTTGCAGCAGGAAAAACCCCTAGAAGCTGGTCATATGGTTTGAATGGGGTACCCAGCTTAAAGCTAATATCAAGTTCACCAAGGCCCTTGAGATCAGATGCAAAGGGAGCATAGTGATAAGGATAAAACCTGTTTTATAACAAAATAAATTTCATAAAATAAGACATGCAATTCCTGTACATGCAATCTGGATCAAGAAAACATATGAAATTCACAGGCAATAGAAATATATAATTGTTCTTATCCTTGTCCTATCCGTGATTTTCTTATCTAAAAAACCAACACAGTGCACAAGGTCCCCCCACCCCTAGTAGGTCTAGGAAGGATAGATGTATGTAGCCTTACCAGTGTCACACAGCAAACATTAATTAGCTTGTGCTGTGGTTAATATTGTCAATACAGGTGATGAGATGAAAATATTAAAGGCCCCCAAAACAGCATTTGTTCCAACATATTCAAACAAAGGATATAGTCCAATTGAAGTAGTTCGCAATCGGAGGGTAGGAGTTACAGTTTTCCAATTAAAATCAGACATCAATATCTCTAAAAAAGGTGTGTGCTTGACATTTTAGAAAATGCTAAGATGATAAATTGTAAATCCACAATTACCTTATGGACCTGAACCTTCTAACAAATCAAAGGAAGCAATACTTAGAACCAGCTAGATAACAGAGATTAAATAAGCAAAGTGCTTATTTCCACATATCAATCCCAACCAAACATGTACTTACTTCAACGTAGTTTCACAAATTCTAGCCTTATTCATAGATCTCACATTGCCATAAAATTTTAGCCTCTTCATTTTTTCTAAAACTGTCAAAGTTAATCTGATACACTAGGACCCCCTATTAAGAAGGTTTATGTGAGGACTGAGGAGGAATAGAGACGCAACAAGGGATCATTCCCTTAAAATAGATCATAATCATGTTAACAGACCAACAGTAGTTAGTTACAAAATATGGTAAAAAAGAATACTAAATATAAAAAAAATGGGAAGGAGGGAAGGCATCAAAACTGTAGGAGGGCATTGTTGAGGAGAGCACAGGTCTCTCAAATATCAGTAACGGTGTACTGGCTTTTTTTTTATGTTTCCTCTACTAGGCCACCACCCTGGCACTGGGTCAGAGGAAGAATTTCCAATAAAGATTAATTTTTGTACTTCATCTGAACCAGTTGCTATTATAATATCAAGAATTGGTCTGAGGGGACCTCAGACACTGATACCCAAATTCACCGAAAATATAAAATAAGGAGTTTGGTAAAGAAACTGCAGCAGAACAATGAAAGAACAGGCCAGGAATAAGGTCATGAGCAAGCATCACACGATTTAAGTTTCAACCAAACTAGTGTTAAAATTAAGTACTCAAGACCTAAAATTACATCATCACAAATTCAATCATCAAGGTGAGAAAAGAGAAAAATACCACAAGTGCCATATATTAAAGGTAAACAAAAACCAACATAATTTCAGACTCATACAGTTCTCCAGAAAAAAGCTTGAAAAGGAACTCACCAATTCCAAGAACAAACGCCTTCATAATAATAGTGCATCACCCAACATAGCCCTTCAGTGTATTTCAAGACCTAAACAATAAACTGCAATAAGAACACCCAGATCTCCATATGAATCAAAATTAGTAACACTTCAATTTGTTAACTTACAACATCTTTACGAATCGCTTCAAGTTCCTCAGGAGTTTTGGCAGAAAATTTTTCCTCATAATACCTCTCTTTCCAGCCAGGTTCTCCCAATTTAATCTGTTGAAACCAGAAATAAAAGCTAAATGAACTGAATAACTTCAAAAGAAAAGGAGAAATAACTTTTGACAAATAAAAAAGCAGTATAAAAGTCACACTTGCAAGTTTACATATGGAAGCAT
>PYAF01001516.1:957688-976146 GCA_007407185.1 Glycine tomentella | reverse complement strand
CCCCCCCCCCCCCCCCCCCCCCCCCCCCCCCCCAAAAAAAAAAAAAGGGAAAGTTTTGTGCTATAAGCTCCTGTTTAGCACAGGCTTAAGGGAATGGTAGAACTACTATGTTGCCAAGAGGCTGATTTCATAACTTGAACTCGTTGCAGTCCCCAGCACACACAAGTATAAATAGTTCTAAATAAATCAACACTATCAGGTAAACAACTACAAATGGGTAATCCTTCTAAGGCATGCGCTTCAAATTCCAAAGCCATTCTTTGGAAGTAAAAATTTTTAACTCCAAATCCATAGCTTGACAATTGTAAAGTTCAACGGCTCAGATAATTTTCTTGAGTTTTATATTATATTTTTTGTACATTGAAGGTTCATCAAGGACTCAATTGGAAAAAGGTTAAAAGTAGGGGAAAACATGAATACAGCCCAAAAATACAGGGACAAGCCTGTATTAAAATAGTGGAGACAAAATTATGGCTTATTTATACAATTGGTCCCTTAATTATAATTAACAGTTCAATTGGGTCCCTCAATTATTAAAAAGTTCAATTACGTCCTCCGATTATTTAAAAACACTACAATCAAACCCTTTTCCGTCGACTCCATTTGTTAGTGTTTTTAAACAATTGGAGGACCTGATTGAACTTTTTAATAATTGTGTTACCCAATTGAAGTGGTTTTAAACAATTGAAGGACCTAATTGAACTTTTTAATAATTAAGGGACCCAATTGAACTTTAGGCACCAAAATTGTATTATGAAGCCCAAAATTAATCCGTTTCAGTTTGTTTCATCAATTTAATTATTTAATATTTCCCTTCATTTTTTTTTCTTTTATAGGAAAGTTAACTTGTCAACATCAGCAAAATTAACATTCTGAGATTGCAAGGAAATTTTGGGAGTTATATAGTTTCTTGTATGGGACAATTAATAACAATTACCAACAAAAGATACTTATCCCCAAAACTCACAAAGGGTACCAAATCGGAATTCATATCATGAAGCAAAAGAATTATTTACCAAATCATGAATTGAACCGTATCATGAATTAATTCATAATCAATAATTAAATATGCCAATAACAAATATTTTAACAAACAAAACCATTAAAAATATTAATGTATTGGTATTTTAAAGTGAAAATAACTTACTAAACAGCTAATAAAGTGACATGTAAATTTCAAAATAATGGGGGAAAACTAGTTTAAATTCAGCTCCATAGCAAATGTTTTAATAAAAGCAAATATAATTTAATCAGGATACAAATTCATCAAATTCTAACTACCATCATGATGCCCAATACCTCTAGGTGAATATGGGAAAATTAGTAATACAATATAATTAAATCGCTAAGATTTTAACCCATTATCCACAGGCAGGATAATTTACACATTTATTACTTACTAAATACAAATAAAACCGCAAGCATAAATGCAATAGGAAAACTAAAAAAAAAAAAAAAAAAAAACTGTAAGAACTCTATGTTTTACCTTATCCTCTTCAGCATTTTTTGAGTTGAATACATCAGATTTCTCACGAAGTATCTCCTTTAATTTTGTTTTCAATTCGTCTTTATTATCTTGAGCCTGAAAGGTAAAAGAAAACTAAACTCAGACAAGACACAAAGGAAATAACCAGTTCAATGTAAAAACCTTAGAAGTTAGAATAATAATGATTTGAGAACATGACAAATTTCTCGCCAGGCTCATACCCAGTAATAGGTTAGCCCATATAATAGTTCTAAAGAATGCCTCTCCTGAAGCAGGAAAACATACATCTATTTCAAGATTATTCTCAGCTTCAACAATAGCAGCAGCAACAGTTGCTCCTGAAGAAACCCTAGCAACTTTATAAGGCCTCTCAAAGGCTTCTTTTTTGTCTTCTCTAACTGATGCAGACACTTGAGAATTATAATGCCCAGATGGTTGAAATGGTGAAGGATTTGGAGCTGAAGCAAGACGAGAACCATGGAATCGTGAAACTGCAACTAAAGACTCTGGTTTAAATTGAGGCTCAGCATCATCTCCCCTTCTTGCCTGTGCCTTTTCACGCTTTATTCTTTCTGTTTGTCGCTGAAGGAAGAACAATAAATACAAAAGAAGAATCACCTTCAGAAACAGCCAAGCATCTCTATCTATGATGAAAAACTATGAGTAGAAATTTTTATTATCTCTCACTCCTTCAAAGAAGAATCACATGGCTCTAAACTGTGACAAAAATTGAATAGTCAAACTTCCTCAATAGTGTGACATACACACACTGCCCATAGGCACAAATGGATGATCTCTCTCTATCTAGTCCTTAAAAGGGAAAAGAGATGCAGCTAGACATGATGACAAAAGGATATATTGAAAAACAATTAAGTACCAGCAAACCATAGAGTCTTGCAATTCAATGTGCGGGAAAAAATCTGAATAATTTAAACATCATTATCATGCAGCCAGACAAACTTGACAATTTCAGATGCTTGCATAACAAAGCCTCAGGGTTCATTTCATAATTCTCTCAAGATCGGAACAGAATAATATTTACAGCACTACTTTGCCATCAACCAAAGCTAACTGCAGGCTAAAATCAGACCTGATGCAATCGAGCTCTTTTCTGGAATATTTTATCTTCATAAGATCCAACAGCCTGAATGAAGTGCTCCACCTTGCTCAAATTTATCTGAAAAAAAGCACGAAAGAAAAAGAAAAATTGTACATGAACATTATTTAGATGAAAAGTGGCACAGCATATCATACAAATCACCCGTTACCATCACATACCGTGCTTCCATTGGTTAAATAACCACCTAATTCCCGAAATTCCTTCTTGTATACTGCTATCAGCAAGTTAATTGCACCCTATGTAGAAAAAATGAAATTCCCAACAATTGATCAGTTACATAACCTAAAGCAGCATATAAATATCACACATCAGGTCAGATAATACATGGCCAATACCATAAGTTCATAACAGATAACACCATAATTAATGGCAAACATCAAAAATTAAGAATTAAATAGGATGGTAAAGTTTAGGACTTCTTTCCGCCTCAACATTGACACAATTCTTGAAATTTTTAGAGAAAGAAAACTCTGACACATTTTTCTGCACTTAAAAATTGTACAATGAATTATGCTATGCAAAAATTTTAAAAAAATACCATATATTTTGTCTTAATCATTAACTCAACTGAGGTTTGAATCACATTACATTCTCTATGATTGTTCCAGTAAACCCATTGTAAAGGTCATACTGATAATTTGATATGATAACACCCTACGGTTTGTCTCATTATTACATGTCAAAGTTAAACTCAAAACCCAAATTCCAAACTTGTCCAAAACTGAATAGAAAGCAAACCTCATGAAATGCTAGGTCACTGCAAATTAAACACCACCTAAACTGTCATATATCTTCCAACAAAAATATGTGAAAAAACAGATATGTTATTTCACAGCCATTACTACTTTTGAAAACAGTGAAGACTGATCCATAGTCCAATACCATATATTTTAAAAGTTTTGATTCAGTGACAGACACATACAGAAATGCATGCTAGTCTATAAGCTACTTCTAAAGTTTTTTCATGTCAGATATATTAAAAGCTTGCACTTTTGGGATTAGTTGTTCCTAATCCTAAGCTATGAAATCCTGCATCACCACTCACATGCTTTAAATTAAGTTAAATTTCAGAGAAGAAAGAGGGGTTTGATACTTTATTCATGCTTCAACAAATCAAAGCAAAGCATTTTAGCCTTGTTCGATCTAACAATTTAAGCTTTCTTGATAGTTGGTTCCTTGTTATTTAGATAAAAGAACAAACCCATCATTTTCAAAATTGCCCCAAATTGTTTACATTAGCTACCAAACTCCAAACAATGAGAAAAGGGGAAAAAAACAACTCCAATATATGTCCAAGACCAGTTACGTTAAGTCAAAGACAAAATCCACAACTAGTGCTTAGAAAACAGAAGACCAGTCCTGAAATTTGATTCACACCAAATATATAGAAAATAGAAAAGGGAGGGAGTGAAAGAACACGAGATCTAGAATACCAGACCTCACGAATCTCTAGTGTAGGCATATGTGGTAGAAAATCATTGCCGACAAAAAAACACATGAAGATAAAATCATCCACAATGCATTCAAAATCAATCTCGAAAGGAGGATTGGGTATTCTCATCTCATACTCCAGATATTCTCTCAGAGTCCAAATATTTAGGAACTACAAAAGAAAAAAGGAAGTGAGAATTAAGGACTAAAGTAACAAAAATTATGTTGTCATACACAATATAAGATAACTTTATGACACGTATGAATTTCAAATCACAAATCCTGACCTGGAAGGGCTTTTTCGCCACAATAGCCTCTCCTTTTTCATCAAACTCTCCTGCCTTCCTTTTTGCCTTTCCTTCACAGTTTGCAGCCATATGACCCATCTGACCACAGAGGAAGCATTTGTCTTGTCCAGGAGTAAATACAACCTGCATAACCCATTATTTACCAAACAATTCAATCACAAAAAAGTCTGTTGGAAAGAACCCAAAAACATTGCATAAATTTGAATCAATCATTCTTCAATCTTCACTGTCAACATCATGTAATTATTTTATTACGCTAATAAGCTCTATTTCAGAGACAAAGAGTGAGCAACTCATTAGACACAAACCTCTCTAAGAATTGAAAAATGAATTTCATGGGTAGCCAATGCCAACATAATCAAATCGGCATCCTGTCATCAGACACCAAATTACAATTAGTTAATTATATCAATGATAAATAAAGAAACGAAGACACTGAGCGAAAGTCAAAAAGATTTCTTTTTTCTTTTTTTGATAAACAAAATCAAAAGTTAAATTTTGAAGAGTAACAAGATGTTGGAAGTAAGATATATACCAAACCATAGAGGCAATGTCGTGTATTTGGATCATAACCTTTAAGATTTCTCTGCAGGCGGATATAGGACATAATCTTATGCTCCCCTTCACCAGGAACATTTGCATCAGAAAGAATAACCTTCACAGACAAACATAAACCATAAAATTAATTAAGATCCTCCTCTCCACTGGTACACATTTGCCACAGCCACACAGTTTTTATAAAATGAACTCTCTACCTTAATATTTTGCCAACCAGGGTCATTGTTCAACCTAAGATGAACATAGTACTGAAGTGCAATTGATAAAACAGCCATAAATTCAGTTCCAGGTGTGATGACATTTGAATCAAAAGTCTGTGACTCTCCTTTAGGAGGAAGCTTTCTTCCCTCCTTCTCAAATTCATCCCTTAACCTTGCTTCTTCAGCAGCCTATCACACAAGAAAAGCAGGCAAACATGGGTAAAAATCATAGCTAGATATCTTCTCAAATATTTCACAATTGGCTTGACAGATGAAAGTTGCTCACATACACACCAGTATCATAAGACAACAACGACGACAACATTAACCACAAAGGAAGGGACGAAAGCAAGAGACACTACCAGTTACAAGAGAACTTATATTTTATCATAAGATTATCATGCAATTCAACAAATATTTTACCAGTAGATGTAAGCCACAAAACTGATATAAAAATTAAAAAGTATAGTAGATAAATGGTTAAATACTCAAGACCAAGACCAGAGTATTCAATATATCATCAGTAATCAGACTAGTGCACAGTTAAAGCTTTCAATTACCAACTAATAGGGCATGACATTGATTCCACGGAATTGTTTATAAGAACCCAAGAGTGTAAGTTCATACAAATTCCACAAGTGCTAGATAGAGCTGTGTTATTCATACATAATTACACCTCATACTTCTCACTATTTTTTCTCTCTTAAATGTAAACTTTTTTGTACAAATAACATTTCTCTGCTAGATACTAACAAACACGAAAGAATGAAGTCTCTGACGCATCTCAAAGCATCCAAAACCACCAACACAAACACAATGAATGAAGAAAAAAAAAAGTTTAGCACAACACATACCGCATCAGCTGCATCTTTCGCAGCCCTAAACCGCCTAGACCGCTGCTGGTTCATTTTCGCTCTCGGCGCAACACCGTCTACAAGTTGAGCCAAAAAAAACAAAAACAAATAAGCCTCACCAGTAACACAAACAAAGCAATTACAAATCACAAATAATCACAACGAAGAAACAAACACACACCAATAGCCATATAGAGCAGCTTCCGCGGCCGCACCATGACGAATAGTCTGTCAATGTAGTCGAACATACACTCAAACACCTCATCAAAAGACGTCGGAGACGGCTGCAACAAAATAACGCATAATAAATAAATAAATAAACGAAATCAAGTTATGAAGAGGAATGTGAAGTAAATTTGAGGAATGAGGAGAATTGTTACCCTATCCTCGGGGTGAAAGCAAGGATGAATGATGCCATTCATGTCGAGATAGAGGTTATCGTATTCAATGTTGTTAGGGTTCTTGTTGCTCGTATCGACGGGGATTTGAACGCCGTCGATTACGACCGCTTCCTCTTCGATCGCGTCAACAATCACCATCGGATACTTCTCCGCCAGCCATCGGTAGAACGCTGGGACTCCCATCGTTCACACAGATTTCAATTCTTCGCCGAAAACGAAAACTCTCTTATCCAATTTTCTCTTTTCTTCTTCTCTCTCAAATCTAAAACGGAGAAGAATATGCGAAACACGCAAACACTGATTCCTTTTGAGTTTCCTACTGCACGGGTCCGATTCCTTACTTGTTTGCGCTATAATAATACTTACTCGCTCGCGCGTGTTGGATTGCTAGGGCACAGAATTGGACCGAAGGGACGAAACTACCCTTTCCGAATTTCGCTAACTGCTGAAGATTTATTACAGATTTTGATGATATTTAAGAGTGCCTTTTTGTCTTTCTGCAACACGGATCTGTTAGGTTTTAATCGTCATCCCATTGCAATAGCCTAGGTTAAAGGCTCAGCGCGGCTAGATATTTTACGGTCGATGTGTCCTAAGAATAATATTATTTTAGTTTTATGTGAAAGTGAAATAATAATTTTTTTAGTTTTTCTTACTCAAAAAAAAAACTCTATTATTCGAGAGACTTCAATTTTAATTTTGATAGTAAATTTATTGATTCAAAATGCATACTATGTTTTTTCTGTGAGTCACAAATTGCAGACTGTGTACTGTATTATGTTTAATTATCTTACTTGGAAAAAAGTTATTATTTATTACGATAAATAAAATGATTAAATATTAATTTTATCATTAGTTTTTGAATGTGAATCTAATCCCCTTAGAATTACAGCTCAGTGGAAGGTGTATTCATAACATAGGATAGTGATATATATCTTAGTTTGTTTACATCGGTATTTTTTTTTTAAATGTAATTTTTGTAGTTTTCTTTTTCAAAATTCATGAATTTATTTTTTTTTTATTTTTTTAATTAAGACATTTTATTTTCCTTTTAAAAAAATCATAAATTTAATTTCTCATTTTTTATTGAAACATTTAGTCCCTCAATTTTTAAAAATTTATAATTTTAATCCACGTGATCAATTTCAAATATTAATGTGTATTTTGTTAGCATTGACTAACATTTATTAGTCATGTGGCAAAAAAAAATTAATAAAATTTAATTGTTAATAGGCTTAATTTATATAAAAAAGAATTGAAAAGTATACCATCAATGTCTAAAATTGGTAAAATAGTGAATTTTTAAAATTGGAGGACAAAATTAAAAATGAGAGAACTAAAATTGTAAATTTTGTAAAAGTGAAAGACAAATTATCTCAATTAAAAAATAAAAAAACTAAAATCACAAGATTTTTAAATTATTAAGTTATATTCATCATTATTATTACTATTGTTAATTAAAGGACATCTAATAAACTTATTTAAATTCATGAAAGTTTATTATAATTTTGCTATAAACTCTTTTAATTTATTTCAATAAATTTCATAAAGAAATTATTAAAATATTTTCTTAACTTATTTCAACAAATTAGCATACAAATTTACAAATAAATGCCCATTTAATAAACATTTTATTAATTAAGATTTAAATAGGCTATTTATTATTGCTTAGCGTTCATTTGTTTCATATTTTTTTTCATAAAAATTGCTTTTATTTATAAAAAAAAATATGTTTTGAAAATATTTAGTATATTTATTTTAACTTTTAAAAAAACATCGATTAATTCAAATAGCACGTTTAGTGAAATCTAATTCCCTATCATTGCAAATTGCCAATTTGGTTTAAATTTACTCAAACTAACTAGTTATGAGTTGTGGCAAATATTAGTTGGTATAATTTCTTAATCTGGATAAAATTTCCAATAAATACTTACAGAAAAAAATGGGAAAAGAAATTAATACAAATGAAATTTTTCTTCTTCTTTTTTTACCAGAATAAAAATTTTCTTTTAAATGTACCTTAACTTATAAAAAAATTAAACAAAAAGAGGTTTTTACACAAGAGATTTACAAATTTATCTAAATATGAACTGTACTAGCTTGAAATATCTTAATTTTAGAACGAAAGAAATTTTAGTTTATTTTATCATTAAGAAATCTATCTAATCTGAACTGGCATTCGCTTGTAATATCATACTTAATGGAATAGTAGTTAATACTGCCTGACATACCAGTTACCACACTTAACCACATTTTGGTAAGTCCATTCCTCTTGACTCCTCGAGGCTCAATGTCAAACATGGCCTTTTTAAATATCTTGGTTACTATTAGAGAGCCATCCCTTAACCAATGAGATGGGAGGGTATTAAATTTTCGAGTATATTGAAGCGAAGAAAAGTTATTTTAAGTTGTCGTTGGTAAAGAATAAAGGTATGCTGCATAAATTTGTGAAATACAACAATATTCAACATATCCTTTAATAGTTCAGAGGCTATGTCAAGGTTTGCGAATTAAATTACAGAACAGAGAGAATCAAACAATGGAAAGGAAAAGAAGAAAAAACACGTTTACCATGTACAACCATTAGATACAAGACTCACCCGATAATCATGGCATCCTGTCCTTTAACTACACAAACCTCCCAAAAACTCAATTCTGTTAAATCATGAAGGGGATTGAACCTTGATGCTTTCCAAATGCCATTGCTGTGTGGCCCCGTAAGTCAAGAATTCCCATCGGTCATGCATGCTCAATGACCGTTTTTTCCTTTTGATGAAAAGAATCTACTGAAACCTCGGTTGTGTTTCTCCGGTGTAGGAGTGGAAGAAGCTGACGAAGAGGTTGACTTTGTAGGCCTGTGGTTTGGATTCTGTACAGAAGATATGGCTGGAAAGTTTGACTCATTATCTGATGGACTGTATAAACTGTTAGAAAAATGTAAGGGGGACTCTCCACCCAGTCTTTGCACAAATGCAGAACTAGCACTGTCCATCTCTGCTTGATCCTGAAAATTTGGGCTATCAGGTTCACGCTCTGCGAAGCCTTCAGCCTTTGAATAAGGAGGCCCCATTGGTTCTGTTTGAGGATGCATAGATTTTAACTGCTTGCCAAGAAGAAATATGGTTTCCTGACACTCAGCTAACTTTTCGGCAGCAGCTGCCAAGTCTCTCTCCTGTGATAAAGGAAAAAAAAAAACATCAATCTTAGATTGTCAACTTATCACAAAGGCTCCTGGATTGAAATACATATGATGATATTATCATTAGATCTTAATGTTTTCCAACTTGATAATAACATGTATTTACCAATGCAACATTAAATCCAGCATATGGCTGTCTAATTGCATGAAGTTACAGCTTTACCTGTTTAGTCTTAATGTCATTATCAGCAGCTGAGCTCTCATTCCTAACAGACAGAGTAACATGGGAAATTAGGAATTAGAAATGGAACCAGCACGAGAGATTAACGTAAAATATTTCAAAGCATCAGTCCCAAGTTAATGTTGGCAAGAAAATTAAATATATGTAATGCTACCATTATCCTATATCTTCTTACTTAAACCAACATAAACAAAACACAAATGCTGTGATAAAAAACTTGCAAGTAGGGCAGGATTATGCCGAATGTGTAATTTCAGCACTTATAACATTGAATGTGTCTCTAACCTTTGTAGCTGTTCTTCTAGCTCCTTGTACTTAGCCAAAGCGTCTTCATGAGCCCTCTTTTCATCTTCAAGTTCATTCTCCAGAGTTTCTGTCTTCATTCGCAGATGATTAAGCTCAGTTTCAAACTCCTTTGCACGTGCTTCAATTGACCTGTACGATTCTGTCATACATTTTAGTTGCGTCTCAGCCAGGCCGTTTGATCTTTGAGCAGAACCCAATTGTGATTTAACTTCAGCTAGATGTTGCTCTGTCTCTAGTAATCGAGACTTTGTCATTTCAAGATTTTCAACACACTTTGACAGATCTGCAACTGCCTTTTCTTTCTCTAATTTCAATTCTTCAAAGTCCTCCATTGAGAACTTCTGTGACGTGGCATTTGATTCATAGCCTGGGGCCAAATTTCCATCATCAGGAATCTCAGGATCAGAACAGGGATTAAGAATATGTGAATGGCCATTTTGAAATCTCTCTCCTGATGAATTGTCTTGAACTAACTTATTTTCTGGCAGAGCAATCTTATCTATGCAATCAGGACTGTTCGTTTCAGCTTCTGTACCCTTGTAACCAAGGATATTAAATCTAAATTCACTTGCTTTGGCTAGAACATTAGACAGGTCAAGAACGAACTGCAGCAAACTTGCTTCATTGCATGTAACTTTATTAAAAGTAACAGAGAACTCCTCCATCTTTTGGCTTATTCCATCTCCATCAGAAGATATATCATGAGCTGTCATTGCTTCTTTGGCTAGGAACAAGACAAAGTCATGAATTTGAGAAGTTGCAGCTTCTAAATCCGAAGTCATCTGCACATATTCTGTAGGTTTCTGAGACGAAATTTCTTTTTCTGCATTTAAGCCAGCATCTTCAGCATTACCCAGCTCATCAGAAGTAGTATCAGAAAGCTTGACATCAAGGGGAATGGCAGATACAGAGTCCTGGATGTAAGTGCCACATGCCTCTTCAAGAGCGTGTTTAATATCCTTCAGGATCTTCTCCATGTCAGCATCCTTAGCCATGGACTCAAAAACTGATGATATTCTTGATTGAAGCTCTGCTAGCGACAAGCCAGCTGGAACATCAGATTGGGGATCAGGTGCTGACAATTCCTCAGCAGAAGAAACCTCACTTGGCAATGAATTTGGCTCACTGTTCTCTTGGGTGTTAGAGGGAACATCTTTCCCAGCACTGACCTCTGATACATCATTGGCCACAATTTCATTTGTTATATTGTTTGAAGTAACTGAAACTCCACTGGATTCATTTGATAACCGAGCCAATTTCTCCACCTCCAGAAAGTCATCCATTAGTTCCAACTTCTTAGTGGCATCAGATTTGCCCAATTCCTCAGTATTCTTTTCTTTAGGGAATTGGGATAACTCAGAGAGAAATGCTGTAGACCAAGACTCAGCACAACTTCCCACATCATCATTTCCATCTTCAGACAAGGAGATGAAGCTTGGTGCGTTGCTTGCATTTTGACTGTAAATGCTTTCATGATTTATATGGATGATGGATTGAGGAGATCCCTTCTGCTGATTACTTGTCTGAACCTGTGCTTCCAAAATTTGAAGTTTGCTCAACGTTTTAGCAAAACTACTCCTTGAAGCCTGCAACTCACTGTTACGTTTTGCCAAAGCTTCTTTCAGCATCTTTGTCTCTTCTTCCATTGCCAATAAACGCTCTGTAAGAAATTCATTATCTTTGTGGAATTTCTGTGCATTATCAAGGGAGAACCCAGGCAATGTGGACATGTGAGAACTAGCAGGTTTGACAGGAGACTTCCTTAATCGAGTTTCTCCATACTCTCGGCCAAGACTTTCAACTTCTAGCTTCATTTGTGCAAGTGCGGCAGGACCAGGTAACTTTTTCCGCACTAGACCACGTAATCTTTGGCATTCTGCCTCTAATTTAGCAATTTTTTTAACACCCTCCATGTGCTGCTTGTTAGCAGATTCTGCGGACCTCATACTCATGTTCTTTTCTTCATTGCGAATCTCAAGCTCTTTGGAAATAACATGAAGCTCATATTTGAGTGAATTGATTTCTCTTTCACATGATTCAATGTTGCCCTTGAGAAGCTCAATTTCAGCCTCAGCATGAGCTTTTTCTTCACTTAAATTGATTATCATGTTAGAGCGCTCTTGCAAGGACCTTGACAGAGCCGCATTGTCAGCAGCAGACCTGAGGAGTTCCTGTTCAAAGTTCACTATCTTAGCCTCAAACTCACCCTTAATCTTGTCCAGTTGCTTAGTTTTTGTGAGAGCAACTTCCTGTATTTTCTGTTCATGTTCTTCCTTTAGGTTTCTTATCTGTCGCATACACTCTTTAAGAGCACCATCTAACTGTGACGCCTGGTCCTCAGCAGTAAGTTTTGCAAGAGTGACAGTTTCCAGATGGTTCTTCAACGCCAAAGCTTCTGCTTCAGCCTTCTCCCAGCCTGTGGAGTTTTCATAGAATTTTAATTCCAAGAACAATAAGAAACACTTCAAATTAAGGAAGACTTTGAGCTTTGAATATTTTAAATAGGAATCATTAAAGTAGTAATACCTGAGACAGCCTCTTCTGCTACTTTAGCATGCTGTTTTACCAAGCTTTCCTTGGTATTTATCTCTGAATTAGCTGCTGACAGTTTTTCATTTAATTCCTTGATCTCATCCTCCAGTGTCTGAACTTTTTCTTCATATGTCTTCACTTGATCCTCCAAACCAGTCAGATGGGAATATGACTCTACAGAGATTTGGACGTAGCTCGGCTTCTTGTTAACCCAAGAACCAAAAACAAAAAATGATCTTATGTAAAGTGTGCGAAAAAAAATAAAGACACAAATAATGGTTAAAGGTCCTAATTGAGCCTTGAAAAAATTACAGTAGACAATTTAGTCCCTAGAAAAGAAATAATAATAATAATAATAATGTAGTCCTTCAAGATTTCAAACGTGGAACACAACACATTAGTTCTCCAGTCATTTTCTCTCCATTGTAAGCATATGGTCAGTCCCTAAAGAGTTTATCATGTACTAATTTAGTCCTTGACAAAATAATCAATGACCCAAATTGGTCCTTAAAAAAGTTAACGCAAATGCACAAAAGGACTAAAACATCCCATGTTTGTAATCTAGAAGGACTAAATGGAATTTTATTTTTTCTAGGGATCAAATTGTCCCCTATTGTTTGGGGGGACCAATTTGGACATTTTCCTCTTGTTAGAACTTGAAATTATCACGTGGAAATCAAGAAGGTGAGAAAGAAAAAAAAATAGGATAATTTCCTGCAGCACAAAATATTAGAAACTAGTTCTTATCTTTTTTTAGATGAAACCAGTTCGTAGCTTTAGTGAAACGACAGTGAATATACATACCTGAGTTGCAGCAGCACCCGCAGCAGAGTCCAATTCCGCAGCTGCTTTCTCAAGCACAGCCTTGTCCGACGATTTTTTCTTCCATGGCCAGCGTCGGTCCATTGAAAAGTACGGACACCCTATAATCCAAAAAAACAGTTATTATTAAAATTAAAAGCAAGTTCTCTTTTTCTTTTCTTTTTTCTCCAGTTTTTTACCCAGTGGGCACTGCTAAATTCCCACACATACTACTATATTATTACACAAACAAATATTAATCCAAACCGTATACGAATACTCAACCATCCCACCGATTCACAAAAGGCCATCACGATACCATCACACAAGTGGCTTCCGTTTTCAACACTACTCAAAAGTAAATGACTCTATGCACTCGTCGGCAGTGTCGGTGGCGATAGAAAAAGCACACAAGACACGACCCCAAAAGCAAACAGTGCAACCGGGTAAGGCCAAATTGTTGATTGCTCATAATTTTGGCACCCATTTTTGGGTCCCTGATTGACTCTCATGTTACTTTATTTTGTGATTGTGATGCTAATGCATTCACTCAAACACTGAACGTCTAGTCCAGTTGGTTGGGCAGAATAGTTATTGTAAACTCAGCACACTGTCTTCAATTCTCACATAAAAAAACAGTGAGCCACAGTAGCAAACATAAGCCAATGATGCTAATTGCGGTGTCCAAGATCTAACCATCGCAGTTCCCTTATTCTTATCCCATGATATCATACAACCGTACACTCCAACAAATATGCATTTTCTCTTCAGGTAATTGAAAATGAAAGATAATTTGTAGAAAGAAAAAGAAAAAACTAGAGTCAGATAGAACTAACACTCTTTCGGTATTTAACATAACTGAATATTCAATACTTGAATCGAACCTGAAACCACTGGCTAGGCTAAAACAATCTCGTGTCAATGGATTCACACGCTCAATTGTAAAGGCTCGTTTAAGAATTCGTGGCTCAAAATTAGATCCAAGTTAATCAAGAATTTTTTAAAAATGGAAACTGTGTAATACAGAAATTAATTAATCTGAGGAAAAAATTGTATCAATTTTTAAAAAATGTATGGCCGAATTGGATACTCTGCGACTTCGTTCTATCTAATTTAGAAACAAGGAAGATGGAATATGAACGCAGCAATTGAATTGGAAGCGCTCTGAACACAACTTCGAGTCACCGACAAAAAATTGAGAATAAAAGAGAGCAAAGAAAAATCGTCGCAATGGCGTGTAATCGAAACAAAACAAACTGAAAGAGAAATCAAGCAATAGAAGTTGTATTACAGGGGATGGAAAATAAAAAACAAAAATAAAAAAGAAAGAAAAACAAAAGAGGAAGTTAACAACAGCATTCAGCGATTGGGTGAGAGAAGAAACACCACCGGCGAGGGCAAAATCGACTTACCAGAAAAAAAATGCGAAAATGCGAGGAGCTGATGCAGCAATGAGAGAATGCTAAGATATTTGGATTAGGATGTTATGCTTTTTTTGGGAGAAAGGTTTGAAAGTGAAGGTGGCAGTGTCAGTGACAATGGTGGAGTGGTGGTGGTGGTGGTGGTTGGGTGTGCTAAGATATATATTCGGAATTAGGTGCTTCTTAAAAAGTAAGACGTTGCAGAAGCTCCAAAAACCATCACCTTTTCACACACCTCTTTTCTCTCTATCTGTGTGTTGTTGTTGTTCTCTTCGAATTCAATAAATAATAAATATTAATTAATATACTCCTCTGTCACCATTTTTTTACGTATGTACAAAAAACAATAAATACCTCTAAGCTTTGCTTTTTTAATCTGTTGAATGACGTAATTGGCCCTGTGAATGCGCGGAAATAGCGAGAGGGGTAAGAAAGCTTGCGGCAGAAGGAGGCGTACACTGAGGGACTGAGGTCCGGGGGTGAGCTGTATCCGATAATGGGAAGGATTGTTTGTGTTTTGTGTTCGCTTTTTGGTTAATTCTAATAATAATAATGTTTAGCTTTTTGGTTAATACTAATAATAATGATTCGACTAAGAAATCGTTCATCCAACTAATACTCAACTTGATTTTCGTAAATAAATTCTCTAGTTTAAGATTTGTTTATGAAAAAACGTGATTAAAAAAGAAAAATCCTATTAAAAATGGTCGATTAGATTTTTCCACAGATATTATTTATTGATAAAATAAGTGAATATTGTGTATCAATAATATGATAGGTCGATTAAATTTTTAATAGAGATTATTCATTAATAAAATTAGTAAATATTGTGTATCAATAATATGATAATAAAAAATTAAATCTATAATTCATTATTTTGAGTGATATTAGACTCAACCATTTTAAATAAGATCTTAAATTTAAATTTTATCAATAACAAAAAATGTGATTGAAAGAATAAAATTATACTAAAAATTATCCGTTAAATTTTTTGATAAAAATTAATTATCGATAAAATTGATAAATAATTATATTAATAAAATAGCATGATAAAAGAATAATGGAATGGGTTTTAATTAAAAGGAAAAGAGAGATTTGAAAGAAATAATGATGGTAGAGAAGAGAAGAGAGAGAAAGCGTGAGTAATTACTAATTAGGAAGAGTTGAGTTTGGACCACCCTAAGTGGCATTCTACTCTGTACAGCTCACGAGTTTGGTATCTAGCTCGCTCGCAGCGAAGACGTATGAGTTGGCTGCTTTCTAAATGTTTAGTGATGCTACTTCTTGACATGACATCAACGTGGAGATACAAAAATCCACCCTCTTACATCTTACTAATTGTAAGTTTTTTATTTTTATTTTTAAGGTTACTTGTAACTTGTAACAAATGTGTGCTGGATAAATAATCATCTCTTTAAGGTATATATAGTCAGGTTAAGACTTTGTGGTCCAAGATTTGATCTCCAAATTTATGTGTAAAAAAAAAAAAAATACTATTGTTTGTTAAGAGATGATAGTCCTTTAAAGGTTTTAAAATTTCATGTTGACTAATAATAATACGTGAATTCATTATCAAGTTTTTATTGGATTATTAACAGATGCTTAGTTTTCTAAATTTTACATTTGAGATGCTTAATTCAAACTATAAGAGAATATTAAGAATCTCACATCAACCAATAATATAGTTAATATATAAGAGAATGAAAATTTCATTTTATAAATTATTTTCCAAAGTTAAATTAGATTTAAATTTAAATTTAAAGAAATGAATCTTAATATATCGAGAAATAGTCTTTAACATTTTGATTCATTTTGCAGGATACTCTGTTTAACAAAAAAAAAACTCCTTTCAAAAAGAATTACTTATAATTATATACTATACCGTTTTTATATTTTAATATAGCTTTATTTTCTAAGGTTAACTATCAGTTTTCATTTCAAAAAATAATAATAATAATCTAAAGTTAAAAGGGTGACAGACGTCGTTTCCTAAGCACGATGGACTTTCAAAATGGGAATGCTATCAAAATAAAATGCGCCTGGGAAACCCCGAAGTGTGAAAACAAGGGTTCGAAGAATATATATATATATATATAAACTAATTATGGATCTAAAAACAAATGCACACGTTTTTTCTTTTTTTAATCTTAAATTGAAGGACCCGATAATTCAAAGAACTGATCAATCCTATCGAATGTTCCATTGGATTGGAGCGACATTATATTTCTAATGGTTTAAGGACTTTTAAATGCTTAAAAATAATGTGTAAGCTGCATTCACTTATGAAGTTTGGTTAACTAAAAATGATGCTTAATGGATTTCATTATCAATCACGTCACCTTATCTTTACGTAAAATGGCTAAATATAATTTTGTGAGTACGCACAAAATGACATAAAACTAGCTGTACTCGGATAATAAGACATATACATAATGATAATGGTGTTCGGAATTAAACATAGAATTGCAATATTTTTTTAAAATTTTCTTATATTAGGAAAGTCTTTTAAAATTATAATATTTTATAGAATTATAAAAAAAATTAGTTTCAGTTATTTTTAATATTCTTATATAATGTCCTTATATTAGTATTTTCATGTCTAAGAATTAAGTAAAGACAGAGATAGCCACAAGTTTGGGAAACAAATTGATCAATGTGATTCGATTCAAATATTAAAAGTCGAGTTGTGTCAGTAAACTTTAAATTTATTCAATCACCCAATTCGTTCCATTTTTTTATTAAATTGGGTTTTCAAAGTACATGCTTTAGAATTCTATAAAAATAGGCTTCGAAAAGCTTTAATTTTTACGTGCCATGATAACTTAACCCGAAACCAACCAAATTATACCAGGTTATTTTGATTCAAGTTACATGTAAAATTAATTAATTTGTATACCCTACCGCATTATTTATTAAACAAAAATAACCTACTAATGTTGCTGGTAATCTCGAAAACTTAGACGGATATTAGGATTTTTTATCTTTAACAAATTACACTCATAATTCCTATTTATTTTTTAAAACTACACTTAACATCATGTATTTTCTATTCTATATTAACTCACATTTATGTTTAAAAATATTACATTAACGTCTCTTAATATTTGAAAGTATTATATTGACACACCCTTATAAATCATACTAACATCCTCTAGACTTCTCCAAGAGAGATTATTGTAATTTGTAATCATTAAAAAAATATAGAGTATCTATGTAATTTTAAGAAACTTCAGCACAGCAGTAGTTAGTGTAAAAATATATAACTTATCATTTTTCACTTGCAAAATCAATTAACGATGAGAAATAAGATAAAAAGTAAATTACAATGATCATCTTGGTGGCTTGTTTTTATTAAACTAGACATTTCTATTTTTTTTTACATACAAAAATATCTTAATTGTTGATTTCTGCTTCATTAATCACCCTTTAATATTTTAGACATGAAAAATATTAGTTTGAGAATGTCACATGAAGAACTCGATTTTTAATTAATTTTCTTTGTCTAAAATATTTTTATTCATTCTTTTTAACTTCTCAATTATTTCACCTTGAAATGATTGTCGAAAAGTATATAGATATAAAATGGTTCACATCAAATTTAACAAATTAAATCAGTATTTAAAATGTAATTAAATAAATCCAAAAATTTACATGTAATTT
>PYAF01001516.1:917345-945061 GCA_007407185.1 Glycine tomentella | reverse complement strand
TTATCTAATTATAAATTATTAGATAGTGTAATAGTTGAAGAAAATATAATGTTATAATTTGATCTCACGCATATATCTACATTTCACTATTAGAAAAATTGAAATTAGTGATAGAATAATTTATATGTAATTTTTTTTAAAAATAATCATCACTGAAATTTAGCGAATTCATAATTGAAAAGGATGAAGCAATTTTTGTCATTAATTTTTTTCTTATTAGCATGACATTTTTGAGGAGTAAAATTGTAACGACCTGATTTCTAAGTTAATTTTATTACTATTATTTTTACTTAGAATAAAATTTTTCAAGAAACGTATATTAGTAAAAATTCTAAGTCATTAAAATTTACAGAATATGGAAAGACTAATACATTAGTCAATGTCTCTGTTATAAAAGTTTATATAATACAAATACACTACTTTTCTCAAAAATCCAGCTTAGTTCATAACTTCTTTTATATATCTTCACTACTCCAAGGCCTCATGGAACCTGTCCATCATTGCCATCTAAAAAAAATCATGAAACAAATCGGGTGAGAAATAAATTTCTCAGTAGGCAAAGCTAAATCCCGACCCTATTATTAGGTTAGTAAAATCATAAAAAAATCAAACACATCCACAAGCAATATGCAACTACATGAATGCATGAGATAAACTATCCCAGGGCAAATGGCCTCCACATATCGTACTGTATGTGGCCACACTGAGTGTGGACGCTGCTATAGTCTTATGCAAACATGCATGAATTTTGCCATATATCCTTGCACCTGGGTACTACATATCGTACTGTATGTAGCATCAGATTCTGTTTCCCCAAAGCCTCGTACTGGACTTGGAACATGGAAACATGAATCCACCTATCTTAATCACATCAACATATCAACATCCATAAAAATCAAATTCATAAGCAAAATATATATCATATTATCATTTATATCATAAGTATGGTTACACCACCATATCTTATCCATTAAGCTTATGAGTATGGTTACACCACCATATCTTAATCAAGTAAGATTATTACTAGCTTATGCATAACCAGAGAATAACCTTAACTACAGAAAAATTATGTTAGTAATTTAACTAATAATCCTCAATATAAATAGTATCTAATTACTTTAAACATTTATAAACAAAGATTCTCACCTAGTATACATCTTAATTTTCCTTTCACCTACCATCTCACTAATTAATCCTCAAAATCAACTCATCAAGCATTTAAATCATTCAACTCCACACCATTCATCCTCTACTTCAAAAATTAAATCAAAACATGTCCATAAAAATATAGACAGTCCAAAGTATCATTGAAATCACCTCAAAAGATTATCAATTGACTTCCATACTTCACTAATATTAATGGGTATAAATCATAGCCTATCTTATAACTTAAATCAACATATTCTTATCAAAGAATAACCTTTAAACATCACAAAATTCAAGCCTAAATATCAACCATAAATCAGCCTACTAAAGCATGTAAATTAATCCAAACCATTGATTAACTAGAGATTTAAGCTTAACCTACCTCAAGTGAGTTTGAATATTGATATCCCTCTAAATGCTCCTAGTTCCACGTGAGATTTCAAAGTAGCAAGGCTTAGGGTTTTTGTTTTTAGTCTACTTGAAAATGGAAGATAAAAAGGATGAAAGGAAGGATGAAAAGGAAAGTATGCAAGAAAGAGAGGTTTTTTGTACGTGCATTAGGCTTAGAAAGGAACTTGAAATTTTCAGTTCCTACACCCTCTATTTATAGTGTTGATGAACTTTTTTAACAAGCCTTTGCCATGAAAATATCCCTTAGGTCATTATGACCTTGCACAAATGGTCCAATCATATGAATTCTTGCTTTTTCACCATACAAGTGTCCCTTTTCTTGATTTTTCTCAACACTTCTTCATTCTTCTTCATGTGCACGTGGAGTAGCTTGGCTTGTAGAGCAATCTTCACCAATTTTCGTGGATTGGCTAAATTTTTTGGAAGATTTTGTGCTTTTCTTCATTCTTGATTTTACCCCAAAACCCGTTTTAGTAAAATATAGATTCTGAATTCATTAACCGTTGGATCTTCTTAAAATTTTAAAGGTATACTAATATTCCACATATGTAACTTTTGACCGTTGAGATTGTTGAAATAATGTCTAGAGCTGTCCATGTGCAAGATGGAAGAGCATAGAGAAAACCTGGCTACAAATATCTCTAGGGTTATGATTACTTAGCTTTCTATTTGGTTTAATCCTATTGACTATTAGTTCTTCACCCTACAAGTGTCCATGTTCTTGAGAATTCTACATCATCCTCCTTCCTTCTTAATTTGCACGTGGAGTACCAAGCTTGTAGTGAAATCCTCATTTGTTTTCCTTTCCTACGTAGGATGGCTAGGCTTTAGTTATGCTTTTCTTCATTCTTTTACTTATTATAGTATCCTTGAAATTAAATTATTTCTAGCTTTTAGAAGGATCTAATTTACATTTTCCCACCTAAGAGTAATATAATTTCTAGGTTAATCATAATCCTATTAAAATTTCTTACAAGTAATACATTTAGGGTATTATTTCCTACAATTTACATTTACCTTAATTCATTTACTTTTGATTATTAAAATTATTAAATTGGTTCATCAAATGAGTTTATTCCTTTTATAATTGAGAGAAAATTCCCTAGATTATCTGTATCATTTTTTCATATTCTTCTGATGCTAGAGTTTTCTTAAATAAAGCCTCAAAGTTGTCATCTTATAAAATTCCTAGAAATTTTATTCTAAAATTTTCTGTCACAAAATATGTTGATACTTAGTTAGCTAAGTGTATTCTATAATTTCATCAATTTCCTACAAAATTTCTAAAGTTATTTGAGCATTTTTGGCCTAGGGCATTTTGGTAATTATGCCATTCAACCTAGGGACATTTTGGTCATTTTCAAAAATGTTCAAGGGCATTTTTGACATTTTTATCTTAAGGGTTTTCTAGTAATTTCTATTTCTTGGAAATAGTGATATAGTTATTTTTCTCTAAACATACTTCTATCCAATTATCATCACATTTTTTTATAATTTTGGGGATGTTGCAAAAATCATGACTACAATTTAGTGAATTCATAATTGATAAGGATGAAGCAATTTTTGTCATTAATTTTTTCTTATTAGCATGACATTTTCGAGGAGTATCTATCTACCTTGTTTGTCATTAATCGTTGCCAAAAAAATTTGCTTATCATATTTATTAGGATCTTCCATTTTAATTATGATTTTTTTATCTACAATACTCCAACTTAATATCTTACTTAAGATGAAGTCCGATCTCACTTAAACCAATGACATGTTATTTTTCATTTGTTTTGTCTTAACCCTTTCGTTCATTAGGGGATACAAATATTGATTAATCTGGAATTCAGTCATATAATAAATAAAGTTCGACCAATAATTATTTTCGTCAATGATAAAATTCAAGTAATATCCAAATTATTTAACTTTAATTTCAGTATATTAACCATTTATGTTTTAACACCGGGAGAATATGCATAATTTATGCATATCTAGAAAACAATAATATTTGGATTTTGGTTGTACATGCATAAAGATTATGATCCCCTTGGCCCTTGGATACTCATGACGGGTTAATTTTCGTTTTAAAGCATTTGGCAATTTGAAAAGATATTGATGACTTGAGTTAGTAAACTTTTAGTTTAAGTATGAAAGATCATTCATTCAAATACATCACCTTCTTAAAATTAAATGATTAATCATTAGTACTATTTTTGAGAAATTAATGTCTGGTTCGAGATTTACTTTGAGAATTGTCTTACTTTTTTTAGGTTAAAATAGAATTTTGATATCTTATTTACAATTTAATTTTTGATAATTTAATCCTTTAGTGTGTGTTTGATTGAGTTCAAATTGAGAAGAAAGCAGATATTTAAAAAAAAAAATAGTGCAGATCTCATACCTCTTTTTTTTTTACATTAATTCAAATATTTTTCTCAAATTATAATATTTTTGTTAATTTAAATTGATTCTTCTGTCAGCTTTTACATTAACAATATTAATGCTAGATGACATATTATATCAAACAGTTTGTCATCTGTTACTAAATTGACCAAAAATTAACGTGATAAGCTAATAGAAACTTTGAAACTTTAAATAACTAAAGTGAAAAAATTTAAACATAAGAAACCAATTGAAACCTTAAATGTAGATAAAAAATAAAAAATCTAATTCAATATTTTATTATTATTATTATTATTATTATTATTATTATTATTATTTTATCCTATTATTTGTTTATTATTAGGTGAGGCTGATTGTCTCGGAGTGGGCCATATGTGGGAGTGGGTTATGTAATTGTGTAAATTTGTCACAAGGAGTGGGGAGAATGAGATGGTGCACATTCACAAGGTGCCATAGAAAGTGTGCCTCATCCCATGAGTCATGAATGTGAATTGTTGGGTTGTGTGTAGTCACTACAGTTGAAGAAGGAAAGGAAGGGGTTGAGTCTGTCTTTGGATGGATTTTACAAAATTAATTTTAAAATGATGTGGTTTTATATTTAAATATTTTATTATAAAATTAAATTATGAAAAAAAATTAATATAAAATTTTAAATTCAATGTAGAAATTAATGAAAATTATTTTAATTTAAAATCAATTATAAACTTAAAATTAATTATATTTTTTTCCCCTAACTTTAGACCTAAAATCAATTTTAGAATAACCAAACAAACACTCGTATGCCCACAACATTAGTTTCTTTGTGTGGTCAAGGTTCGCATGCCACTCTCTGCAAATGTCCCTCTCACATGCAATTCCTACTTATATCTTATTATCTTCACTTCATTGGATTCTGCCCACTAGCCTCCTCACTTTAATTACATTTTTCCAATTACCACTATTTATGATTCTTACACATTACTTTCCACAAAGTCAAGACCTTTGACTTTCATGTAATGTCATAAGTAATAATATATAAAAAATATTTTATCAACATGTATAACATAAATAATAGATAATCTAACTCCTTAAATAGATGATCAAGAGTCTGATTCTTGAATACTTATGTATAAAAAAAAAAAAACATCTATTAAAAAAATCAGTCTTAGATGAATATCACTATCTTGATAAATTAGTCCTTAATTTTTTAAGTAAGATACTCTCTATTTAAAAGAAAACATAGAGATATTTTATTTTAGACTTTTTTTACATCTGAAAGTAGAATGAAGTGCTGACTAGTCTAAGGTTCTATCACTTGAATCAAAACAGCTATAAAATGTTGAATTTTAACAATCTATTCAGTCATATCATTTATTAATTATGTGAAGCACCTCATTGACGTCTTTCCAGATTAAACTTTTGACTAAAGTGGTTCACAGAAAAACAAAAGGCTCTACCTGTTAATTTTATGGATTTGGACTCGTGAACTTCACCGGTTACATTCTTTAAATTTACATGAAGAGAATAAATCGAATATATTTCTAAAGTTAAAGTATACAATTGAATGATTGATTATCTGGAAATGCTTGAACTTGAAAATCAAGATAAAAAGCTGCTGTTGTACGACTAATCAAGAAAAGCAACATTGGGATTTTCTGCACCTTGCACCTTTGGTTCTGAAACAACCAGCAATGTGATTAATATACCGTACCCCACTCCATGAATTGTTTCGTACCATTTTTCCATCTACTTGCTTCATCATTAGTGGATCCTATTTTCTGCCATTTCTGGGTCATACTTTCAGTTTCCATCTCTATTTTCTCCCTTTTCAGCAAAGGATTAAATATGAAATTAACTATTAGTCTATTACTATTATTTTTTTTTTATAAAAAAAACTATCATTAACATTTTTATATCTCCTCATCTCCTGATTTCAATTTGATTTCACTTCTTTGTAGGAGAATAAGTCGCACATTAATGAATTAAAAGATACATACTAAGAAGATAATGACAAATTTTAATATTCTTCACCGTTTATATAGAGGTGATATTGCTACGTGGGTGGGGATACGTCCATTTTCTTGGTACGATTGTCATTACCTGGATAACAGTTTTGGCATTGTGCAAGTTTCAATCATGGTGATTGGCGAGGGACCAAAACCTTTGTATTTTGAGGCAACGTGCTTATGAGTTTGGAGCTCAAGACCCATGAAAAGGCCAAGGACCGAAACAATTTTTTTTTTATTGATCCGGAAACAGTCTTTTTGCATATGTAAGGTTAACGCTGCGTACAATATCCTCCTCTTACCTGCGTATACCGTGGAACCTCCGGGTAATGGGGTAGGTAGTTTTAATTGAAAATGAAAAGATATTTTAATAAAATCAATACTTTTAAGAATTCTAGTGAAGAATAATCTTTGCTATTCTATTATGGGCTAATTTTCCATTATCCACGTAGCGGAGCCCGACCTATTGTATTATGGGTCAACTGTTCATTAAACCGAGACAGGGTAATTTTGGCCCAAAATAGTGATGGGTTTCTTTCTCCTAAGCCTTATTATTTTTTACGATAAACAAACAGAGATTGGATTTAGGAGGAGTTTTCTGGAACCATTTTATTTTATTATCCCCAGAATATGGTCAGATTCAGGCTTTCTTTCTTCTTTTTAATTTGATCATAACCACAGTTAGGCAATTGCTTCCTGCACTCTCCGAATTGCAGAAAAAAAAAAAAATCCCCACGGTTAATGCCAATGCCCAATAGAACTGGACTCTTTTCAACAAAAGCTATGATTTACTGAAGGCCCCTTCTATTTGCACCCTGTTTTTCTCTTTAGACAGTTTGCTTTCTAGGATCGATATAGATCCCACCAATATAGATTTGTTTTTATTTATTTTATTTTAAATTGGACTAAATCAAACTTAAATATATGTATAATTTTGTTTATGAATTAATCATATTATCCATATTTTATATCTATGTTTTTTTTTTTCATAATATTACCATACAAGATATAGGGCTACTTTGTTTAAGCTTTTTTTAAAATAAATGCTTTATTTTAAATAAATAATCAGTTTTGTGATTAAATAAGCACTTGTATAAAAAAATTATTTTTTTAAGTTTAAACAAAATGGCCCGTATTTATTTATGAATAACACATTTGAGTTAAAATAGGTTTTAATAAACATTTAAATAAAAATACATTTGAAAGAAAAAAAATAGATGTAATTTAGTATTGTTAGAAAATAAATTTCAGTGATGAGTTAGAAACAAATAAAATAGTATATAAGAAAGATGGTTAAAAGTCCAAAATGTAAAGACATCTTCAACAAATAAACCACTTCAGCTAATTGCACAAAATTCGTAAACCCATTCTCAGGCACCAAGGAAGTTTAATCAGTTTGTTGAGCACTCTGATGTGTACGTAAGTTATTATAAATTCATTGAAATCTGGAATTGATTCTTATGATTAAAAACAAATTAAGTAGTTTTGATTTAATTAAAAAAAAAAATCAAAACTTCATGAATCACAACCTTTATGCCCAGGGCAATGGAAAAAAAAAATGTCTGGTCTCTAGACTCTTAAAAATGGAAAATAAATCCAAACAATAAATAAAAGCAACCCTTGTGGTCTGTCAAGCCTAATCTCGAAGGATAAATCTAAATTAAAACTATTGATAGTATGCAGGTAACTAAAGAGGAAGTATTGAAAAATGAATTCCACTTTAGTGGGGTTAAAAACAAATAAAACACTTCTATATTGGTATAATCTAATTTTTTCATCTCAAACAAAAATAAAGTGATGGATTACGAATGATTCAAAATTGAATTGTGATTGCTGATACATATCTTGTGGTGAGTTCTAAATTGGAATGTCAATTGGGTCACCACCACCACCTTCCAAATTCTAAATTATTAGTACGATTCAGGCTTTTCCTCCAGAAAAAATGTTTACATGTCACAATTGGTGTTTTGCTTTCTTTCCATCTCCACTGTTTTCCAAGGTACACAAGTGACAAGGGTCTCCACTTCCACCACCAATATTAATTTTCTCTATGGGATTTTTCTGGCACTAGAAAACAAATATGTGTAAAGTCGTGGAAACTGTTCTTTCCGTATCTTGAGCACTTAGGCTTAAAGATCAAAGATCAAAGCCATGATTGATTGTGACACCTATAATATTCTTTGGGCTGGGTGGTCATACATTTCGTCAAAGGATTCGAATGAGCGCAATGCTTCGAACATGCATGGTGGAGACCCATGAGACTTCATTTGGCACAAGATTTTTAGTTTCTTTTTCTCCAGGTTGTATACATTCAATGAAAATAACACACACAAAAGCTTAATCTTAGTCATAGTCATACATGCATCAAGTTCGTGTGTCACACCATTCCTTTGTCTTTTCGTTCTTTTATCCTTAATAATATAGTCTATATTATATATTAAGATTTTATTAAGGTTATTTAATTTTGTAATTCTTTTTATTTTATCTATTGATTACAAGTTTACAATCACTAAAATATTTCTCCTTTCTAAAAAAAAAGCCCCTGGATCAAGGATCTAAGAAGAAAAAGTTTATCAAGCCCATTGATGTAGTCCTGTAGTCGCATTCTCGGTAAGTATTAATTGAAGTTAAGTAATTGAAACAGTCATCAGAATTACTACTATTAACAAAATTATTTGCAACTTTCTCAAATTAATTAATAGCCTTGTTAAGGGGATACACTAATGATTAATTGGAATATTTACAGCATATTAATTAGCTAACATACTACTAGTATTTTATATGAATAAATACCTGTGATTAATTAGGTGAGGACGTAGCTGGCATAATGACTCTCTCTCTTGAAAACAAAGGCTCTTCTTTTGCATGATTGCAATCATGTTCACTTTTTTTGGTCAATGAATTTCTACTATTTTTCTTAAATTTTTTGATTTTTTTTTATTAATGTTTACTTTATTTTTTTTTAAATCAGTTGCTATGCATATAATAGATAGTATTAAAATGCCTCGACTAACTTTTTTCATACACTATTTGTCTATCAATGTAATGCATATTTTTTAAAATAAATTAATTATACAAATTATATTGTGATAAAATAAAATATTTTAATTAAAAAATTCTTATTTAAAGAATAAGAATAACTGAATTATTTAAACATTTAAATGAAATACTAATAAATGATACTATTATTAAAAAATAATAATTTTTTTAAAATACCAGTAGTAAATATTTTCAAACAAACTAAGAAGAAACATATAAGAAAAGCAGACAGTGCTTAATAGTATTTAATAGTGTCAAGATCTTTTATAATAATTAACTTAGAAGTTATATAAAAAAATGATGATTTTTTATTAGATGATATTGTAAAAACTTTTTGTCCTTTACATTAACTGTGCTCATATAGTAAACTATTGAAACAATTCCTTCTGTCGCTTTCTATATCAACATCGTTAAATCAGTCCTTAACAAACAATTTGAAGTAAAAATAGAATACACGACATAATAAAAGAAGAAGTGGTTAATTAAAAAGAGTGCAAGTAAGAGTAGAATAACCCCTAGACCACACGTAGCACTCATCACAATGTTCTTGGGACCAAACCAAACCAAACCAAACCGGAATCAGGTGAAAACATAACAAGTGAGACTTTGCGTTGCTTTCACGTGGGTTGGTGTCATTATAACTCCCACAACTGCTACCGTGATTGCAACGTCCACACAAACAAACAAACAAACTTTATGGCAATATTTATTTAATAACATAAAAAACAATAACTAAACTTCAAGGCACCGAACTAACATTGCATAAATGGTTTTCAATTAACTACCAATTAACTTTATCGCAATTATAAACACACCGCTGTCAACACAATTATAGTACTTAAATACTATAGAATTAATAAACATAAAAGTACTAACTTTACGTACGGTGAAATTGAATTGAATTTGAAATTTCTCTACAATTTCGTTTCCATTGATCAAATCAAATACATACACAATAGTACTTTACAATTTTACCATTGTTGGAGACTCATATCTCAGCTTGAAAATAGCCATGAAATCACAGCCTCCACTTCGATCCGAACCCGGGACGACTCCCACCCTTTGCCATCTCCTGGATCGACATTTCCTGAAACCATTTTTTTTTTTTTTTTTTTTTTTTTTTTTTTTTTGTATAACGACGACAACGAGGATCAAACATATAATATCCTCGTACATCTATCTCAACCATTACTACTAGACCGATCCTAGTGGATTTTCTCGAACCGTTCTCTCATACAAATCACATAAAGAAATACACTCACTAACATCTAATAAAATGAGATCGATCATAATGTAATAATAATGTGCTTCTCCCTATGTACTCTTAAAATCCCCTCACCCATCTTCATAATAATAATAATAATAATTATATAAAAAATTTCTCATCACTCAAATCTCAACCAAAATGAGGGTTAAAATTGTCGTCTTTTGCAAAAACTCGGCCGAGTCACCTTTGAACCGAACCGTCTCCGTAACTATCCCTCAAAAAATCCTAAAAAGCCGAATATTATACGGTTTAGTTTGGTTGGATTGGGGGGTTACCAAATGGTTTTGTCAGTGGGGCCATGTAGGAGCGGTCTGGACTCGGGCCAGAAGTCGAGGTTGTTGCTGATGCCGACGTGGCAGTAGTGTCTCTGAAAGTCGTCGAGTTCGAGGTTTAAGAACCGGTTCGATTTGGCCGGGTCGGAGCGGGAAATGAACCGGAGAACGTCTCGGAAGAGCGTTTCGTCGCAGGGAATGGCTAAGGGTCCGTGGTTGGTGAAGCCGTACTCTTCCTCTGCTTGGAGGAGGAGCTTCTTGAAGATGGGGTGGTTCAGGTACGTCGCGCGCACCACGAATCTGGTAAGGTTGCTGCCCACGCACACCGCCACGTGTCCCGCTGGCACATCGGACGGTGGTGCTCTGTTCGCGGACATGCGGGCCTTGTTGCGCCACCGCCGCAGCATCTGCCGGAGACGTACAATGTGTCGGATTTGGCTGCATTTCGCTGACATTTTGATTTGGTTGTTATGCGTTATGTTGGTATTAGCTGAACAAGTTGCAATATATATGGAAGTGATGATGAACGCTTGAAAGAGAGCGAGATAAAAATCAAAAGGTTGCGGGGATTTCAAGAATGTTGATAGCTTAAGAATTTATAGTAGGGAGCTTAAGAAAATACCCTTGGTGTTTCGGATAATTACAAACTAGCCACTACTGTCTCCGCTTCTTGTAGCAGTAGTGTACTGTTCTGGGCTTTGTATTCTCTTCATTTCTTTTGAGAATGTAAATATTATTTCCTATAAAATATGTATCTTCTCTGTTTGATTTATTGTTTCAAAAGCTTATAAAAATGGAAGAAATAAAGAAATTGAAGAGTTGTTTAGATGAATATTAGTAACATATTCTTTATAATTAGTTAAAATTTATTAAAAATTATGGAATTAAAAAATAATAATTAAATATGATAAGAGATCCTAAAAAAATTGCCATTTTTTAATAAATTTTAATTAATATGAGAATGTATTTTAAAGAATGTGTTAAACAATGTATTTTTAATATTTGTTTATAAATATTTTTTTTTATTGAAATTCGTCATGACTTGAAAATCTATAAGTCTTTTGTAGGTATTCTACTCCTCATTTAAGGGATGTTGTCATAAATAAGTCTAATTTAAATAAGAATAATTTAGACAGACTAAAAATAAATTAGATTAAATACAAATAATTTTGATAGGTTCATAGTCTAATTTAATCCATGAGGTTTAATTTAATTAATTGAGTAAGATGTATAAATTATTATAAATTTTTTATATATTTTTTTATTTTTATAGATTAAAAAAATCTAATTCCAGTATATTATCCCAATCATTTTGGACATAACAAATTAGAACAATTTTTTACTAATTAATTTATGTGCTCGGTGTTTTATTTTCTTTTGGTGCATTGTGTTAGGAATTTATTAGTCATATCAACTTTACTTTAAGGACATAAAAACGTGAGATAACGGTATAGATTATATTGAAAATGTTTTTTCAGTGAAATACTAATTTATAATTTTATTTATGTAAAGATCAAATAAAAAATAGGTTTCATATAAAGAAAATAAATAAATTGTTTAACTACGAGAAACAATTAATAGTTTTGAAAAATAAGTATATAATTGGATTATTATTTATTGGTACATGTGTTTTTACTTTTTTACTCGCGGCATTTCATATTTATACATATATTTTTTATTATCTGAGGATAAGAAAGGAAAAAAAGAGTTAAAGTACTGGTACGCACTATTGTAAAAAAATAAAAAAGATTATAAGAAAATACCAAAATACTGTAAACTTCGCGTTTAACTTTACCGGTTTACCCGATAACGGGAAGAAAGTTTGACCGATTGACCCACTTTTCGTTCGTGTTATTGAATGAATAAATGCATTGACACTAACACGTAATAGTTATTATTTTTTACAAAGAGACATAATACTAGTGAATACTACTATTAACTTAGTATTTTTTACTACTATTTATTGATATAGGACTGTTTCTGTTGGAGAACACCGGGGAGAGAGAGTGGAAGATCCTATTTTAGATTCTTCATTTGAATTTT
The DNA here is from genome assembly GCA_007407185.1 of Glycine tomentella. NCBI lineage: Eukaryota > Viridiplantae > Streptophyta > Magnoliopsida > Fabales > Fabaceae > Glycine > Glycine tomentella. Next base: position 932,510 of record PYAF01001516.1, on the reverse strand, counting down.
TTTCTTTAATTTTGCCTAACCATGAATCTAAGGTGTGTCGCACATCTCAAATCTATTGAAACATGGTGTATTCCGACATCATCTATACATGGTGTTCTTTGATATCATCGTTCACATGTAACAATCCCATTAGTTTTTACATATCAGGTCACATATATCATCTGAGATATCATCTGATCTTTGATATCGTGTTATACTTTCTATAGTTTTCGTGTTCTCAAAGTATGACTTGATAGGTTATCCCAAGCACCAATTCCTTGATTGCTAGCGAAAGGTAATCACCCCTATGTTAAAGTCGACATCCCAAATGGCTTACAACCTTCCAAGCATTGACTCTGATGGATAAATGCTATTGAGACTTTCATCTTAGATGGTGTACAAGAACCAAAATTTAAACATTTGAAATTTAGCTTTCATTATACCACTATACATTAAATATTTTTTTCACATCTTTTCAAATACTTCTACCTAGTTTGTTAAACAAATTATTATTAAGGACACTTTTGGAGACGTTTAAATTAATTACTTTATAAAATATGGCTTTAAACTTTATAATGATTTATTTATAAAAATACTCCAAAATTATTTTATTTATAAAGCAAAATATAAATGTAGACTTGTAAATGTGAACTATATAATGGAATAGTATTAATTTTTAGTTTATATGAATTAAATTTTAATTATAATATTGTTATTTTTGTATTCATTATGTTATTTATATATTATAGAAAATATAGATTCTTATAAACTATTTTGAACATAAAATAAGTTAATTTTTTTATTGATAAATATTAGTTTACTAAAGATATCAATATGAGGAATATGAAGTCACAATCTCTTTATCGTCCCTCCTTTTTTCAGGCTTAAGCTCCCCTTTTCAATTACTAATTCATTCTTATATCTCACAAAATTAACCTAAAATTACAAACATAATTTAATTTTTCTTCGTGGATATAAAAGAATTTATTATCTGAAAACTCATTTTATTATTTTGTTCCTAGCATGTAGCAACCGTCAATTTTGAACTATCAATTCGATTAACTTTTAATTTCAGAACTTTTATGGAAATATTAGTTTTAATTACTCATTTGATTTATGTATTTATAAAAAAAATTCTTTTGGTTCCTACACTAACATCATCTTTTAATCCCTACATGTAACATTTTTAATTCCTGTTTCCTACAAATATCATTTTAAATTCTTTTAACTAAGTGATTTGGTATAAGTCACCCTTTCTTATTAGTTAAAAGCCGAATCCAGTCTTTATGTGAGTTATAATTTTTGTGTGAGTTGTAGCAGATCACACTAACTAAAATCATTCCTGATTGATTAATCTTTTTTGAATGTTTTTCCTGTTTAATATGTGAAAGTTAAGGTTGCATAAATTGTGTATTACTCGAATTCAATCTTAGTAAAAATAATTCTTAGTCCATCTTTATTTATTTCTCGACCAAATTTTGAAGTAGTAAAAATCTCTTTTCTCTTATGAACCAGATAATTAAGAAAAAAAAATGTGTAAGAAATAAAAGGAAATATTTTTTAAAAATAGAAATTAAATAGGAAAAGTTCCGTACCTTTGTGTTTAGGAATAAAAAAAGACCACACTATGTTTCTGGCGGAATTAATGCTACTTTTATACATTTAATTAACGCACTCCACAATTTTTTTTTTATTTTCAATTAATACATGACAACTAAATCTTATTCAATTTTTTTCAGTAGCCGAATATTTTAACGCTGTGACATGAAAAAAAGAAGAAGAAAAAACTTAAACCCTACTCCCCAATTGAATTGTCCACATCTATTATGACATTTTACGAGGTTAATTTATGGGAGCCTTCCTTCAATTTTATCATGCATGTAAGGTAGTGGTTATAATTAAAACCTATTAAATTATGTAAATTTAATTTATATTTAATAAGATTTGTATAATTTTTTTACTAATAATTAAAAAATAGTTTAATGCTAACATTTTTCATAATTAATTGATAACGTAAACAGACAGCAGTCAAACAAAGAAGTGAAGAATTGGTCATAACACCAAAAATTGCTCGAACAAGTTGGAGCAAGAACATGGGTGAAACTGGTTGCATTGGGTAATGTAACAATTTAAGGGCAAAATCTGTGTTCCCTTGACAGCTACCCCTCAAAAACAATTTATAATGTCAAAGAAATCGCATTTTTATTTAAAGTTTAATAAAAAAGAAAATAATTGTCAAATTTAGTTAAATGTTTATAATATTTTTTTGTTAAAAAAAATCATCGAGTTCACTTTGATGAATCACATGATATTGTTCTAATGACTATATTCCACGCACGTAGGAATTTATTTATTTTAAATATCACATCATGTATTAAATAAAGTAATGTCACAAATTAATTAAATTTTTAGTTATATAAAATTTTATAAAGTTAATTATTTCATAAAAATCTTATTACAGGGATTTAATTGATAAATTTTAATATTCATAAAATATTATTAAAAATATTATAAATGTTACCAAATTTCACTTGCTAGTTCAGTAAAAAAAAAAACAATTGGTAGTTAATTGATCCTGTCTCATTAATAAATCAATCATTCAACAGTAATGGAAAGTATGCAACTCAGTGCAACTGCAACCAACGGGGGAGTCAGCCTATTTTGTCATTAATAAAATTTGGATATATTTTGTCATTTCTAATTCAGGTACAAATATTATTTTTTTTAAAAGAAAATATAAGCACAAGTATTGCAGTATGCCATTATTTATTACCGCTCCTATTAAGAAATGCATTATTTTTTCTTAACTTTTTATGAGAAAAGTAGACAGTCAATTAATTAGTTATAAATAGTTTTCAAAACTAAAATTTAAATTAGTTAACGTTATTAAATGATAACGTAACGTCTCTATAATTTATAATCTTAGTTGAATGTATACAATAAATGATCAATATTTGCTTTATCATTTTTTACAATGAGTTTTATTGTAATCAGTAGCAAATATTTTCAAGAGATATAATGTTAATTATAAAAATTAAAATTATTAAATTTTTCATGTCCCTCCCTAGTCCGTGCGGTAGGCTTATTTTTGACGCACCAGGTGGAAGTTTGAAATTTCAAGTAGAAAGTAGAAACAAAAAGGCCCCGCAAGACCAGTTGGGGGGAACCATGTAGCTGATGGGGTCTTTGCCCTTGATTATCAGACTCATTATCACACAAGTGTCTATGAAATCCTTTTATGTTATTCCTCTACAAAAATTATTTCTTAACTAGCATAACGTTAAAGCTATCGAAACTTGTTGGTCATTGATTTAAATTTGAAAACAGTCTCTTTGTATATACAAAGGTAAGACTGAGTACAATATTTCTCCCCCTTACCTACGCATAACGTTGAGCCTTCTTTTTGCATATGCAAGATATCTCTCCCCCTTACCTACCACATAGCGTGGAGCTTTCAGACAATGAAATACGTAATTTTTTTTAGTGTGTGAAACCATTTCACTAATTCACCTAAACTCTCTTTCCACATATAACAAAACTAATAAGAAATAGCTTTTACATTGCTTAATGACATGATTTTTGTGGTGTCAAACACTCTTTCAAACACACTAAACAATTAAACATCAAAGTTTTTACTCTTCAACTACCTCATTCATTGTACTCTACTATATGATATATCCCATCAATTCTTAACCTAACATCCATTGAGAAAATCATCTAATCTTAATGTGGATACATCTCCTTAGACTCTCTCTTAGACTTTCTGAGATGAATTTTCTTTCTCTTTATATATTTCCCACAATAGAATTTTTGTTACAAATAATACTAATTTTAATGGCTTCGGGAAAAATCTAATTCCCCCCTCTTTTTTTTCCATTATGATAATAAGAAGAAAAATAATTACATTACAATTCTACCAAACAATGTATTTCTTTCTTTTCTTCCTAATCAACTCAACCAATCAATGTCTGAGGCTAGGCTGGCAAACATTAAAAATGTTTTTTTTTGTTCATCTCTCAAAAAGGGACCTTAAAATATTGGAACAAACAACAAACGTAAGTTTAATATACAGCTATTCTAAAAAGGCAGCATTTCGCAAACCTCCAAATCTGACCATACCCCATGTGCGGGGTTACCCCATTGTTTTATTTCTTTATATTTCTCCAATGAACTGCCAAAAAACCCTTCTTATCCCCCATATATCAAGCATCTTAAATCAGATTTCAATGTAATTCGCTTCTTATTTTACGATTATTATTAGTTTATTGACATTTTTGGCACTTGGCCAATTCATTTGCAATATTCTCAAATGAAAATCCTTCAGAATCTGTAACACTATACCTTAATACTGCAAGATCATTATAACATTTTGAAATTAGAAGTTAAATTTGGCCATAATTCGGATTTATATATGGGTCCACTATGCTAGTTTTGGCAAGAACTAATTAAGCATGGTGCATCCCCCTAAATGTTTCATTTGTTTAACTTGATTTGAGCATACAACCCCACTTGTTTGAACCTAAGGGTCATGGCATTTATTTGCCTTGTTCAATGTTTTTCAACAAAAAACACATCCCCGCAAAATCTCCAAATCAAATTATTAAGAAACTTGAAGAAGAAAAAAAAATGTGAATAATGCCATTTGTAGCTTGCGAATTATGTTCCACCCGTGTAGTTTGGTGTTTTGTTTCCGGGCTTTCATGAAAATTTATTTCATTTATTTGTCCTGAGTCCTGACATAGAAATTGAGAGGAAGATAGGAAGAATATATGTTAGATTTGAAAAAGGGATTTCCAAATATGTAGCCAGTGGCATTTTATTTGCTAACATTTTCTCTTATCTTTCTTGAGAGAAATCTTAATTCTTGAGTACTCCGTAGATGATGGTTCCCATTCAAATGCTAATTTCTCCGGCTTATTTTTATCTTCTTTTCCATCCAAACAAAACATATATAAACAAGGGAAAAAATAAATTACTAGAATAAATCATAATTCACACACTTTTGATTGATTGAGTGTGATTTCTCCAACACCACTGAGGGAGAGGAACGTGTATCTAACATCTTTCAATGGTTAACATTGTGGTTCCTTTTGTGAAATTGTATGTGTATATATATATATGTGTGTATATATATATATATTATAATAAAATCTTATTACTTTCAAAAAATTTACAATTATTTTTCTTTTACATAAAATTTGTTTTTTAAGATATATATCTTTATCATTATATAAATTATTGTTTTGTTATGAAATGATCGAGTGGCTGAATTAGTCCAAAAAAAAATTATATTTGTATTTTCAAAAAAATTAAACTAATCATTTTTTAATTATTGTTTTTTGTTTATTTGATTTAAATCTTAACTAGATATGCTTAAGAATTATATATTTTAATTTTAAATTTACTATTTATTTAACAAGTTATGGGCAGGCAAGTAGTTATCATTAAAAGACCTAGACTCAAATTTGTTACAGACGGTCCAAAATCTCTAATAGGCAGACACAGACAAATAGTTGTATTTTACTTCATTGTGTTTCTTAAATTAGTATCATGCTAAAGCCCCCTTACATGACTTTAATATCATGCCTAAGTTAAATCATTTACTTTTGACAAGAATAATATCACCTTTATATCATATTAAATGTATTTTTTTTCGCTTTAATCTTTATTCATCTAAAAATACAAGTCATGTACAACACTAACACATATTATGTAGAAAATACTATTTAGTTGTATAAGCTATTACAAGATAATGAGATATATGCCTTTAAAAACTAGTATAAATATTTATTGGATGGAAGCTTATACAAGATGTCATACCTTTTAATATTTTTTTTAAGAAAACAAGAAAATGAATTTAAATTTAATTAATTAATAGTATATTTTAAATTTTTGATATTTGACATAGTGGAGTATTGTAGCAAATTAAAATACTCACAACTATGGTTATCAAAATCGCGATTTAAATTGTAGAATTGTATGATTTTGTGATTCTATTAAGCCTCCACGAGTTAAATTGCATGTAGAATTGTTTTCAGTGTAGAATTGGTGAACTTGGAGTAGAATCGCGAGTTTGGTTGCGATTTGGCGATTCCAGGATTATGTGAAACGACGTCGTTTTCCGCAGCTTGCAGGTTTTGAAATTAATTTTTTTGTGCGTTGCCTTTGCTCACCTTCCTCAGTTCACCGTTTCGTGCATGCATGCCTTGGCTTCGTCATCGTCGTCGTGTCGTGGTCGTTGCATCGTGGTCATCACTCTGTCGTCATTACTCTCCCGTCGCACCGTGGTCAGTTCATTCTTTTATCGCGCTCCGTGGTCGTCGACGTTGCTCCTAGCAAGGCCGTGATTTTCCATTGACGCGTGTAATGGTAGGTGATATTTTCAATTTTCCTCTCCTTTTTGTGTTTTCCGAGAGAATTGGATTTTCGATTAGGGTTTTGCTGAATCGTTTTGTTGGGTTTTGATATTGGCTCTGAAATTTGAAATTGGAAGGGAAAAGCAACGAGAAGAAGGGGGAGAGCGTGGGTGGTGGTTTTGGGAGACATTGGACGAAACCCTCGAATGCAGTATCATGCTCTTTCACTCGCCAATCAAGTTTTTCTTTTTTCTTTCTTTTAATTTCTATAATCTCCTTTAATTTTAGCTTGATTTGATTTGATTATCTTTTTTTATTTCATTCTTTTTATGTCGGAATTCATGTGAGTATTTGGAGTTAGTTGTAAGTTTGCCAAGACATGGATCATGGCATAAGTAGTGACTTTTGAATAATTCTTCTTTTTCTAACTTTGATTTGAGAAAAGTTGTGAATGGTGATTTTTTTTATTTAATTTCATTCATTGGATTTTTTTTATGTCGTAATTCTTTTTCTATCTTTTGAATAATTTTAATTTAATTTGATTCGATTATCCTTTTTTATTTCATTCTTTTTATGTTGGAATTCATAGAAGTATTTGGACTTAGTTGTAAGTTTGCCAGAACATGAATCATGGCATAAGTGATGCCCATCTTGGGACTCAATTGTCCCAAGACAGTACTTGGCAGGTTTTTTTTACTTTAATAGTCTCTTATCCAGCAATTTCAGATTTCAACTTCTCTTTTGATATATTTATTCTTATTGCTATGAGTAATAATGGTTTTTGAATAGTCTAGGGAATGGTCAAGGTTGAATATTTCTAGCACCAAATATTTATTCTCTTTTGTACACACAGCAAATATCAATCCAATTTCTTAGCTTAGACATAGTTTTATAATGAAAAATTATAGATAATTTAATATTATTTTTATTTGAAATAGATTCTTATGATTTAATGATTTGAGTTTACAAAATTTCCATAAGTTTAAGGAAATTTTCGATTTTGAGAACCATACTTACAACCCCTTCAAATTTAAATATAAAAATAGTGCTGTGTGTGTGTATATATTTTATTCTATGTACTTTTCTTTTTCTTTTTCTTAAATGGACGTCTAGGTTCGTATCCGCATAGTTGTACTCAAACAGTGTCACGGACATCACGGACCCACGGCTCTGCTGCTACTTTTTAGTACCAACGGTGGCAATGCAACTACAATTTTTAAACTGTTGGCCTTTTACAGTTAAGTGATTATATTAATATTTTTTTAAAGTTTGTTTGACTAAAAATTCCTTTAAATAAATATTTGAAATTTCATTTTATAATCCAACTAAAATGGAATCACATTGTAAATTTTTTTACAGTGTTATTTAATAATATATTATCAATTTCCACGTATGATAAAATTACAAAATTGTAATAATTGTTTTTAAAATTACATACAAGATTATATCTAATTAATAAAATGTAAAAACATTTATAATAATAATTTATGGAAATTAAACGCTATCATGCTATTAATATCTAAAAAAATATAATACAATTAGTCCATTGAAATGTTAGTTTATCATTTTTTTTATCAAATTAGCCATTTTATATATCCTTGATTTTGTTGAGAATATTTTTAAAAAAATTGATGTTTTTTATATAGAAATCGGTGTGGTAAGGTTTAAGATATTTGAAAAATTAAATTAATGACTGAATTTTAAAAAAAATAATATAGTGATGCGTGTAGCTGAAAAATAATTTGAGAGTTTACTCAATTTTAAATTTAAATAAAAAAGAAAAGAAAAGAAAGGAAAGTCAGTATTCTCACACATGAATTAAATTTAACAATTTGGCACTGCTATATTGCAGTTGCAAATCGCCATTCCCTCACGTACTCCCTGTTAATTTATGGGCTTCGCTCCTTCTCCTTTTTTTACTTCATCAACTAATCCAATTAATTATGAAGCTGAACAAATTAATACCTATCATTTTCTGACAATTTATTTTTATATATCTTCAAATAAATTGCCTATAGAGATTCGGATTGTTGATGGGGATGCATTAATGCGCCATCAAAGTTATACGCTAGCATGTGCTATACGTACTTATATATCTCTATATATATATTACTCAAATCAATAAAAAAATGGAAAACAAAGACGTGCCATTTTGAAAAATATTAGTAAAACAAATAACATCTGACACCCATGATCCATCATCCTCGATCTATTTTCAAAGTTTCAACAATTTAGTTTTCATGTGACATTATTTTCACATTTGGATTTCAATAAAATGTTCCTAATTGTAAATGTACATTTTAAAATACTAACGATTTAATATAAAACAGATTTTCTCAATGAACAACGATTGTAATTACATAATTTCATGTTACATGTAGAATCTGCTATTCACTTGTTTTTCTTTTAAGGGATTATATATCTTGGATGTACAACATTTTACCTTGTTTTTTTTTTTTTTTTTGAGAGAGAATCCTGTTACCTGTATAACGGTTTAACTTAAGCCACTGTGACAATTTTAATTTAATTTTTACAGATAATCTTATTTAAAAAAAAGAAGGTATAAATGAAAATTCTCAAATTACAGTGCCTATAGTACGTAGATGGCACATGCTACGTATACGCCGTTTGTATTATAGCGCCTGCAGGTATTCCATAGCTGCACTCAAACAAAATTTGCGCAGCCACTTTATATGATAATTTATGCTGTGGATTCATAATCACAAGCTTTCGGTGCGTACAAAACCATGAGAGATTGCCACGTTTTTTGTTCCATTTTTTCGATTTTGTCGCTAATATCATCGCTATAATAATATATAATTAGTTTAATTCTACCACGCCCGTAATTAAGATAAGCAAAAATGGAATTTGATTACTTTCCACATGCGCTGGCGCTGGTGCTTCCTGAAATGGAGTCTCGATCCGTAAAGTGAAAGAACGGTTCTTTCGGTTTGATACATGGAATTCATTGTGTATGTGTTGTGTCTATGAATTTAATAAAAACTTAAGGATAAGGTTTTACATTATGAGGTACAGGTACTGCATATAATCTTCTGTCAGAAATTAGCAATATCGTTGCCACACTCATCCATGCACATAAAGGAAATATTATTAACAATAAAAATAACATATATGAAGAGATAAAACAAAACTAAAATATTTACATTAGATTCATGAATGTATGTATAATCAAAGCTTCATGTTATATGATATAATGCTTAGCTAGCTATATATATACTTGCTGGCTAGCATAGTAATTTTATTATATTTGGAAAAAAAAAGTGATAAAAAGGAGAAACATCTCCAATACTATGGGATAGAATGTCAATGCCATATTAAAACCGTAAAAAAATAATCTAGAAAATTAGTTATTGAATTGTAAATAATTCAACTTAATTGTAACTACTCAATTAAGAATTTTCCTATTAAGAGTTACTTACCAAACAAGAAAAATGAATTCACGAAAATTCGAACTCTCCCATGAAAAATGAGAGAATTTATATGAAATTCTTAATCAATTGTAGCAACGGTTATTGGTTGGGTTAGCAATTTAACATAGTAAATATGTATTGACATCAGTTCTTGGGTGTACGTATGATTAGCACATAGACCTTTGTTTATGTTAGGATCGATTTTTGCGAATGCGCCAAAATGGCAATCGGTTGCGTTGTTTGGTAGTTTCATAGATAATAATACATATCTAATTACTACGAATAAGACTTGATCACGAATATTTTTTTTATATAAATATACCATACGATGCATCTAATCTATTCAAAGAGTAAATTTATAGTACTACGGCTACTGCTGCTAGCATTTGCCAACCTCAGCTCTGTATCTCGTCGATGTTGACCTATTGATTTATTTTTCCTCTTCATTCTCGCACAAAAATTTTGACTTCTAAAACTTACAAATAAATTATGTTAGTTCGTATGGATACTCCATATTATATACAGCTGTGAAGAAATTAAAAGCCATACAGCTAACCAATCAAAGATTCCATGGACTCGATCTTGTGGTAACTTGTGAACACAAAATGAAGTTTTTCTTCTCTTTCTGACAATCATGTTAGTTTTTTTTTTTTTTTTTTTTTTTTTTTTTTTTTTTTTTTTTTTTTTTTTTTTTTTTTTTTTTTTTTTTTTTTTTATAATTATTTTTTTGTGTGTATATATATATATATATATATATATATATATATATATATATATATATATATAAATGTTAAGTGAATGGAACTCTATTGTTTTTGTCAAATGCCACCTTTGTATAATAAATTAAAGTTCAAATTTTTGCTAAAAAAAATGTCCCCTTTATTTTATGTAATAAAAAAGCAGGGAGTAACAGACCAAGACTTGTCTATCACGTACTCATTCATTCCTTTACATTTGACCTTTCGTTCCTAAGTTTAATTTCCATCACTTATTATATATTGCTTCCAATATGAGCTCAAAAGAAAAAACACGTTGATTTATTTGTGAATTATCTGAAAATTTCAAACCTTCGTCAGAAGTCTCATGACAATTTTTAATTATACAATTCTATTTTTGGAACATGTTTTTTTTTCCTTCGTATTATTATGTAAGTTATATAGTTGCATTATATTTAATATAAATATGGTTGTAAATGAAGTATTTGATCCGCATCTCGCGCCCCTGTCATTATCGAAACAACCCTTCTGGGCTAACTACCAGAAAAATTGCGGTGGAAAAGGAATTATAATATGTGGATTGAACAGAATAGTACTAATGTGTTTGTATCATATATACTTCAGAGAGATTGCAAACGCGTGTTCATACTAGTACTTATATATAGAGCTCTATTTATTGACGAACATATATATATAAAATATGAAACAATGATTAGCAGAGTTTATTCAGAGAGAAAGAAAAGATAGCTTGGCGACCTGCTCATTGGTCGTTGACACACTTTTTAATTTGCAGCTACTTCCTGCTCGCAAAATGATCTGCAATGAAAGGAATAGCTCAACAACTGCTACATAATTTAAAGTTCACAGAATTACAGTTTTGATCCTCCATACATAACAACTTTGTGCAGTTAAATATTTCGTAGTAATAGATTTTAGTGACGTGACATTAGTGCTAATATGCAGTTTTGTTCTCCCATGATTTAATTTATATATAATATAATATCATGCATATATTATTAGTAGCTTGACTTATTTAATATAGGTTAAATGATTTATCTGATTCTTTATATTTTTTATTTAGTTTGGTCATTTATTTTTAAGAAAATTCAACTTATCTTTTAAAAAAATTATTTGATCTTTTCTTTTATTGGTTAAATTTGATTTTTTTTTTCAATCATTCAATCTATTTAAAATAGACATAATTAATCTTTAAAAATGAACTTTTTTTTTGTTTACTTTTTTCCTATTTCTTTTCACTTCATTTTTAACAAAAAAAAATCATTCTTAAATGATTAAAGACATCAATTTTAAATAGACCAAAGAATCAAAATGAACAAAAAAATAAGATAAATAATTAAAATAACTTTTTTAAAGATAAAAGATTAAATTGAATCAAAAAAATTAGATAAAAGACTAAATTTATTTTTTTTAAGAAAAATGATCAAGCTAAACGAAAAAATAAGATAAAAAATTAAATAAGTTATTTGGCCTTTAATATATATACTGACGTATTATTTGTTTTATTTTATGATGATAGTATATTATTAATTTAATAGTAGTAATTTTTGTTTTATTAATAATTGTTAAAAAACATTGTTAGCGGAAGTATAGAAGCCACGATCTTTCTCCTTCCTTTCTCTGTGGCTTTTACTACAAATTTTTTATAATTCCTATTTAATAGCAGTTAATGTATGTGCATTTTCATTCTTCCATGCATTTAAATTATACTTTAATTGTTTCTATTTATAAGACTAAAATTTAAAATGATAATTTTTCCTTTTTTATAATATCCAATCTATAATGTTTTTACAATAATTATTTTTAAACTAGAAATACTCATAATTTAAAGAAGAGAAAATTTATTGACAAATAATTACTAAAAGAGAGAGAAGTATTAATTACATGAATAATTTTGAACATAATCATATATTTAAGATAAATTTATAACTATCAACTAAATTAATAATTTTTTTAATCTTAATGAATTAGGTAATTTTGTCTTATGTATACAAACTGATGGAGTATATATAATTTAACTTCAATCATATTTAAAAAACTAAATTGCCTTAGTAATTCTCGGCATGATATTGAATTACATGGTTGGATGTTAGGAAGGGTCTGGTAAGGCTCAAATATACTCTAAAAATTAAATGGCTAAAAAATTATATAAGATATAAGTAGATATTGATATTATAAATTATTATAGTTTTATTGTAAATAATGACATGTTAACGCATGAATAAATAGAATTCATTGATTAACATCAATTGAGTCTATATATAAATGTATCTCTATTTTAGGAAAATCAAGCAATGAATGAATAAATGGAACATTTTAGTCTTTATTTTATAATTTTATTTTCCTTTTTATTTTATGATTTTATGTTTCAACACAAATGAAATTTTGTTCAAAGCCTGGGCGCTATTGACAGATATCGGGAGTAGCCAAAATATGCATAATGTACTGAATCCGATTTATCCAAATTTGAAGACGGATGAATATGGAATCTGGAATAATCCTAGGGAGGGGTGTATGAAACTTAACTGTGATGAAGTTTATCTTCAAGTAGTATGAGTAGCTTCATGTAGTGTTGTCATAAGAGGTAATAATGGTAGTATTGTTTGGGCTTATTCTAAAAGGTTGGGGCTCTATTCGATTTTAGAAGTAGAGCTATGAACTATTTTATATGGTTTGTGACAAAGGGATAGCATCGGTAATGGTGGAAACATATTCTTCTTTTGATGCTATAAAACTGTTGGGTGACAGGAGTGGTGAGGGGAAGTGTTTTAAAGAGCTTGTAGCTAAGATTTGGAAAAATGCAAGAAAAATTTCAGCTTTGCGCATTGAAACATATTTACAGATAGGTGAATAAATTAGCAGATTCATTTGTAAAACATAAATTGTCTCTATAATCTGATATAAGTTTTTGTAGTAGTGTGTTTAGTTTCACAGTGCTCTGTTCAGGGGAATGTTAATGTACTAAACTTAAATTTGAGTAATATCTAGTTTTGTCTTGAGTGTTTTGTCTAGACAACTAAAAAAAAAAAAAAAATAGACTAGGTAACATTGGATCTTAGGAAAGGGGCATCGTTTAGCACTCTAGCCATCGTCCTCAAGAATGATAAAAATTCACGTAAAATTATTCTTTCAACAATTTATCACAATATTGCTGAAAAACGTACTGTCGATGAACCTACCAATAACTCATGCAATAGTGCTTGGAAAGTTCCCTCGTCGCAACAATCTTCATTTATCCCTTCCTGTTTCTTCTGTGTATTTCTTTCTGTCTCAAATTGTTCCGAGATTATTTTTTCCCTTTTTTGTGTCAGTAGCTTTAGGTCTCCTCTGAAATTGTCAATCTTGATGTATCGAGGAGGTGACATAAATTACTTCCCCATTACAATAGTTTTATTTATACAAGGTAAGACTAAATTTACTTTGATAATGAGAACTTCGTTATCTTTTCTCTAAGTTTGGCCTACCTTTTTTATTTGCATTTTAAAATTTATTTGATTGGTGGTCTGGTGTAATTTTTTATTCCACTTTTTACTTTTAGTTAACTAACAACTCATTCACACATAATAAATTAAACCTATCTATACATAGCTGAACTGGTTGGGAAGTTCGATGTGTAGTTTGGCAGTGAGGGAATAATTCCTAAAAGAAACGCTATGAGCCTATGAGAATCTTGGACCCAACATTTGGGATTTTAGTTGTATATGTTGATGCATATGTTAACACGAATGCATATACATAAAGAGAAAAGATAAAGAAGCTTTTGACGCAAGCAATAATATGAAAATTGAGCCAGAGTGCAGTTCTAAGAATAAAGATTATTGTTGTGTATGGATAAAAAGTTTAGGACATAAGAGTTTTATTGTTTTAATGTGTTCCTTCCATCTTAGAAAATAATGTTTAAATTGACTTAATTAACCGTTTCAGTATGACTCCAAAATAAAAGCGCGCTTAATTATGAGGTCTCTTGCATTGTCAGAGGCATAATTTGGACGGTAAGCATCTTATAAACCATATAAGAATATTTTCTTGTTATACAATCAATATGATAGATTACATCACACCTACAAAGACCCAAGATTCCTCTTACACTTAACTCAGAATCGTAGAGATATAGCAATATATACTACACTTTACAATTAACAATTGCAATGTACTCCATCAAGGGACGCTCACTAACCAATCTGATTGGTTGGCAATGAAAGCTTTATACACATAATATTAGTAATTTAGTATGATACTATTACTTGATTATGATTCTCTCTCTTTTAAATTAATCTAGCTATAACCTTTTTTTTTTTTTTTGTGGGGGGATGACTGCAGCATCCACCAAACAATCCAAAACAAAATTTCCGTACCCAAAAGGAGTGCCTTTTAGTTATCACTTCATGGACAAAACTTGTTGCCTAATTCCCTTTTACTCTTTTCTAAATCCAAATTTAAATCAAATGACAGCACGGTCTTGTCCTCCATGTAACGCCCCCTTCCTCATGAGGGTCATTACCACATATAATCACGGACAGGCAAATAAACAATCAGAGTTCTAAGCAGTTTGGAAGCACATATATAAGAGTGACATCAACAAATGTCCTCATCATCAAATACACTGTACATATCATATGGTGAATATACATAATCTCTGTTTAGGTACAAAACTGTACAAATAAC
>PYAF01001516.1:876096-901232 GCA_007407185.1 Glycine tomentella | reverse complement strand
AATAAAGAACACTAATATTCTCTGAGCTTTTGTCGAATTTTTTAGATACCTTTAATTTTTTTCTACCCCTACATTAATCATATATCTTATAAAAAATTTGTTATAAACATTAAAAAAACGTTAAAATTGTGTGCAATCTCAAAAAGTATTAGTATTTTACACTATAATATTTTTTTGAGATATTAATTTTTTTTAGATAACGTATGTGTCTGGTATCTCAAAATATTTCAAAATGTTAGTTTTAATTCTGATAAAAATGTAATATATTTTTGGTCTTTATATTTATCTTAAAATACATAGTTTTAGTTTCTGACGTAGAACTAAAATCTCATCACTTTTAATAAATGTGGGGAAAAAAAGTTTATGAATTTTTTACAAGGATTAACATCAACATTCTAAAATATTTTGAAAGAAAAAAAAACGTACTTTACCCTATTTTTAAATTGAAAAGGGGGAAAACCGAGAATTAGGAACAGATATTTGAGTCCCGAAATTGGAATCAAATTTCTGCGGTGAATTACTGCCTAATCTTTGAAACTGCTAAAATGCCTAAGAATCACATCGCATAAGTTTTTTTTTTTTCATTAAAAAATACTTAGGTGAGTTTAGTCTCAAATTTTAGTATGGTCACCATAAACATGTTAGAATATAAGTATGAGGTGTAGGTATGAGGTGTAGGGATGAGAAGCTTAAATACTATATAAGTAAAGAAACCATATAAATAAAGAAAATATTCATAAATCTAAGTTTTAAGATTTTGGGTTATGATTTGATGTTATGATCACTTATATGGTTACTCATGGTCCATTAGTGTAAATTTCTTTGGTATTTACTTTCCTCATATGCGCAACAATTGATATGAGAGTTAATTATTCGACTTGGTGATCAGTTCTGACGAGTAAGATGACAGCTATAGAAGTACTAGAGCATGTTGGCAGCCATGATTGGATGATCCAGGACATAAGGGCAACAATTGAGTATTCGTGAGTTGAAAATGGTTTCTGCTCGAGGGGTAGACTACCATATGGAAGAAACTCACACTTGAGGGGAAGATTGTTAGAGTACAAATATGAGGTGAAGTCTCATATCATGTAGGAATGAGAAGTTTGAGCATCATATAAGTGAAAAAAATACCATAAATTTAAGATTTAAAATTTTGGATTAAGATGTGGTATCATGTTCACTTATATAGTTGTTCATAACTCATTAGTATAAATCTTCCCGGTGTTTACCTCCCTCATATGCATAATAAAGCCTCAAGGCTCAAATAGCACTTACAAAAGTACTTACAAGTAAGGACAGATTCATAAGTCAATCAAACAGGGATTGAAAAAATAATAAAAAAAATTCAAATTACAATAGGCTAAGAGTTTACATGTATTGTATCTTTTATTTAAGATATGGACGTCATTCCATCTTATTTTTTAGCCTTTTTTGAAACTCTTCATAGCTAAAAAAGATCTCTCAATTGTGATAGTTGAAACATAAAGAGTCAATGTCAAATGAATTAGATGATCAATCAAAGGATAAGTCAAATGTTTTCGTATTTTCATCAATCATTGACATAATTCAGAAATTGTTGATAGATTTCCCAATTCAGAATGAAAAGGAACATCAAGTTCATAATATAATGTTGAGCTTGTATTTTAAGATGCAACTTCTCTTGTTTAGTGAAATCACAATTCACAATTTTTTCCGCATTGATTGGTTTGTAATGATCTTTTGGATCTAAAGCCGAATGAGTGAAGAAATTTGCAAAACAAAGGGTGCATCAATTGGGAAAGAAAGGTGTGGCAAGAAATTACAAACAATTGAGAGAGAAAAATATGCAGTGAAAAAAATATGTGTGGGGTAATTCTGAAGTCCATGCTTTACAAGTTATCCACCAACAAGTTTTTACATCCACCGTAAAAATCGAACTCATTCTTTTGAGATATGAGCTGATTTCTTACCAAATAGATTAACCTCATTTCTTACCAAATAGATTAACCTTTATTGTTAATCACATCCCATAAGTTGAAGTTGGTAAAAAAATGGTTTGGAATATGATTACTTCCCGAGTCCTCCTTGGCTATGAGCCTATGAAGTTCCACTCTTCATTTAATTTATTTTATTTTGTTAGCTGATTATGAAGTCGGACCACCCTTTTGTTGCTCTAAGAAATTATTAGTCATGATTGAAACGCATGACATTTTCCCAATCATCATGAACCTGAAACTGGAAATATTCAGACTTATAAATGTATTTGCCTATATTGCTTGCAAGGATTATTGAAAATAAAAGGTTATATAGTTAAGGCCTTCGGGTATTTTTTCCCTTTTCCTTTTGGAAGACTTGAACAAATGTTTCCATAGTATTTAAATGTCAACCCAAAATTGACATTACTGGTCGAGTAATTCCTCATTTTAATTTTGAACATTGGGTGTTGATTGTTTTACTTTTTGCTTTTGTAAAATCTTAAACTCCTAAGTCAGTTCTCTTGATTTCCTTATAAGCTCGGAATCTTAGCTTAATTCCCCATAAAAAGTATGCCAATAAAAATATTACGCTCTGTTTTATTTTTTATTTATTTTTATCGGCATGCTCTGTTTAATTAGGGGCAAGTTGGACTTAGAGTAGTAGCAACATCCCTCCCTCTATAATTTTCAGTTTATTACCTTAATTAGATATTTTTGGTTTTAGAAGGTTATACACATAAATAACCCAAAAGTTATTTGGTGATATGCTTGTGGGTGCTAAAGATGATCTTTCTTTCCACAAATAATGACATATAGAAAATTATTAATGACAAGAGAATAAAGTTAATTTATGAAGTGTGATAGGTGTAATCGAGGATTATATTTCTCTCTCTCACATCGATTTAAAAGCCACACCGGGATTGGTCAATCTAAAATTCATTAAAAATCGAACTAGAGTTATAGGTGTAGGATGAGTTTGGGTAAATTTATTTTTAGAAATAAGTACTTATTTTATCTTTTAAGATCACATAATTGACAATAAATATTCAACATTAGTTACTAACTATGCTGAAAGATATCACACACACAAAAATAAATAAATAAAAACTCTAAAATACTAATTATGCTGAGAGTTATCACACACACACAAATAAATAAATAAAAACTCTAAAATACTCATTTACATTAAAATGGACTAAAATATATATTGATAATTAAATGAGCTAAAAAATAATAAATAGATAAAAGAGAATAGTAACTTTACAAAATTAACCTTATATTATTCTTAACTCATTTATATTTTTTTTAATTATTAATATTATAAGAAATATAAGTAGAGAAAATAGCTAATGTTATATTAAAAAATAAAATAATTATTATTTTTGGATAATTTTTTTCTTATACGATAATTATAATGGAATAAAAGATGTAAATTATTTTTTAAAAAAATCAAATCTCGTTGCAAGAAAATGATGAACAAATTTATCAATTATGAGCGGTTTTTTTTTTTTTTTTTTGTTATAGTAAACAACAATGCTTCATTACTTTTCTTATTAAATAATGTATAAAAGAAACATGTTGTTAAGACAGGAACACTCTCAAGCATCATAAATTGTGGAACGCCGGCAAATTTTGGCTTGAAAATGGTTGAGATTTTTGTAAGATCAGAGGATCTCTTTTGCTGTGGTGTTTTTCTTTATATGTGTATTTCTGTTGGAAGTTATATAGTTATGTTTTTTGGCATTTGCTACATTGATGTATGATGGACCTTCGTTTTTTTCCCTCTCTGATACATCTTGTGCCAGAAAGAGGGTTCTTTTAATAATATTCTAGTTTTGCCTTTTTCAAAAAAAATAATAAAATAATGTACAATCATAATTGAGAGATTTGGGTAATATTTTTTTAAAGAGTAAATGCTTAAATTGGTTTGTCTAAAAAAAATTGCTCAAATTGGTCATCTAAAGAAACGTGAGATATCATGTTCATGCTCTAAAGACTTTTGACATAAAATAATCATTCAAATCTATACTATAAAAGAATGATAATTTATAATTCAAAGTATTAATTATTTCAAGCACTAATTGATGTTCAAATATATATTAAAGGACTAAAACGGATGCCACTTTAAACAAATTAAGAGACCGTATTTATGTTTAACAGAAATAAAGGATTAACTTTATAATTCTTACATCATTTTTTTAAGAGAATATTTCTTACATCATAACGAGTATTAATTTAGAATTTTATTCAAAATTTAAATTATAACACGTGTATTTCTTTAAAATTTATATAATGAATAATATACTTCAGTTGACATGAGATTGTTTACTTAACCAATAATTTTGAATTTGAGTCTTGAATATTTAATTACATTATATATTATAAAGAGTTTTATCTACATAATAATCTTGTCTAATACCACCAATATAGATACTAGTAATATATGAAAAAAGTATGATGATATATTAATGGACAAAATTACAAAAAATTATTACCTTTCAAACGAAATGATATCCCTCTTACAAATAAATAAAAAAAACAAATTAGAATTAAAACATCTAACAAGAAACCATAATATTTTAGTTTATGAACACTAATAAGTTCACAACCACAAATTTCTCTAAAAAAACATTCACAACCCCAAATAAATATTGATAAGTTACAATAAATACAACAATAAAAAAATGGGTTGATCCAACCTAACTCATCTTCCCGTGAAGAAAAAGTTGGATTGAATTTAACTCATTTTGAAAATAGTTTAGAAATTTCCAACCCAAATGCCCCATGTAGAAAGCTAAATAAATCATCCAAACAGATTGATCCCATTTTACCATTTTAAATCACAATCATATATTTGATTTTTTTTTGGCAGAGTATATTCTACTTTTCTTTACTGAAAATATATAATATTGTCTACATGGAAAGGATATAAGAAAATTAACTTAAGTATTTTGTTAATTAATAAGTTAATGAACTTGTAAAGGAATAAAAAAAAATTAAAAAATAGGGCCGAGCTATATATGGGTTTTTAATGTATTATATGCTTTATTTTATTTATTTGCTTACTAATGTATTTAAGATCTTTGGTATATCTTTTTAACAATTTATTCCTTCATAATAAAATTAAATTAACAATTTTGAGGGTGAGATTATTGTTTTATGTTATCTCATTATTACACAAGACTAATTAAGATAGAAAAACTTAAAAGATTGACTCAATAATATAAGGTCTTGTTGATTTTACATGTAGAGAAACAATTTTTTTTATAGGATTTAGTGTTTGATTTTTTTCATTGCAAAATTCTCTTAAACCAATAATAATAATACATCACAAAAGAGATTTTTACCAATAGGGACTGGTAAAAATCTTTGATCAAGTAAATTATATACTTCACAGACTTTAGATAAAAAATTAAGTTGGAAATAAACATATTTGTGATCAGGGGAAAAATCATTTCTATTTTTACCAATAGGGACTGGTATCCATAAAGAAAAATGGTAGCCTCTTCCCAGCGTGTATTTTTTCCTATGAAACAAAACCAGACAGGTTCCCTATCCATATAAAGTAGGGAATATTGCTATTATGTTAGAAATAGCTAGGTCACTGACAATGGAAGAAGGTAACCTAGCAGTGGCTTTGAGATAGGATACTTAAAAAAGTAAAGATAAACATTCATGCATTTAGACATTTTAAAAAAATAAATCTTTTATCACACAAGAGTTCTATTTGGCAAACAAGACCAAAAGCTGGGCTAGATACGTAGATTATCAATAGATTAACTCCTAGTGGTCAAGATTGCCGTAAAAGATTAGCATACTCTCAAATCTAGATTAAACAAGTTGAATTACTAGATAATCAATAGAATTCTTCATGCACAAGTCACTTTGAAAACTTAAAATAGGTTAGTAAGTATAAGGTCATTGTCAAGAAACCTTCAAAAGTACATACTTATTCGATTTTTCTTCACTAAATATATGGCGTGAATTTGAATTTGACTTCTAATCTATCTTTCTATCTTAAAAAAAAAAAAAGAAGAGGAAGGAACATATTTGATGTATGGGTTTTTTTTTTAATTTTTTAAGCATTATTAGTTGTATATATGGTTTGAATTAAAGAGAAAAAGAAATACAACACGCTATGAGATAGAAACGTGGGATTTTGTCCTGTATTTGTTTGTGTAGAGTGTAGACAGTGTAGCAGTGTGAAAGAGTGTAATAAAGTGTAATAGAGGATAAGAGTAGAGAATTATTGATTATTGATATATACAAAAAAGAGAGAAAAGGGAGAAGAATAGTACAAGATCTACCAAAAAAGAAATCTGTTAACCAAGAATAAAAAAATTAGATATATTAATTTTTTTATTTCATTCATTCAAATAAAATGGTGAGAAACTTTGTCATTTACTTTCTTCTAATGATCTATTCATATAAACAATGTATATATCCTTATTGTAGGGTCCGTTTGATCGGAGAGAAAATAGAAGAAAAGAAATCGGAAGAAAAAAAAACACGATTAACGAAACATTTTCTTCTGTTTGTTTGGAGAGAAAATAGAAAGAAAAGTTCTTTTTTAGTTACAAAAATTTAAATTTTTCCTTCCTTCCATTTTCCTTCTAATTCAAATTTTAAAATTTTCCTTCCATTTTCCTTCCTTCCATTTTTTTTCCTTCCTAACCAAACATAGGGGTAGTTTTTTTTATCATCCAAATTCCCAACTTGTCTAATCTAAAAAAAAACTAGCGTTTTCCGGTGCATAATAACTATAAAAAAATACAATTTGTAAAAGCCTAATAAGTCATTTTCTGCAAGATAAATAGTTGATTTTTTTGAAAAAAAGAAAAAGTGGGTCAAAAAGGATGGGAACGAAGAATGTCCAATGTGGAAAACGGCGCCGTGAGTAAATAGACAGCACAGTGACACGTGGCATGCATCTTTGATTTTGTTTCACACTTTCACTTCATTGGTTTGTCGTGAATCGCATGCGTGACGATCAGTCAAACATCAGGTGCTAAACTACTGCTCAGAAGCAGGGGAAAATGTTATATATATATATATATATATATATATATATATATATATATCTACCAATTTCTAATATCTTTCCAATAAATAAATAATGTTTTTAATAAATAAAGTAGAATATACCATAGATCATTTTCTTCTTACAAAATCACACAATCTCTGTTACTTGACAGTTGAAAGTTATAAATTCTGCCAGTTATTAACTATATCATTAATAGATAATATCACCACTTTCATAATTTTTGGTTGTGTATTATTATTATTATTATTATTATTATTATTATTATTATTATTATTATTATTATTATTATTTCCAAATGATAAAAATAAAAAAGATTTGTGTACTTGTGTTATAGTACTATACTATATACATTTTATGAACCGAATGAATGTGTGTCATTGACTCATCACCGTATGATTCAATTTTTTAGCGTATTTAGTATTAAATTTTTAATGTATAAAAAAATTAACTGTACTGAGTATTCCAAAATAATAGTATCAAACATGAAAATGCCTTAAGAAGAAAATAAGATATTGGGAAAAAAAAATATGATGTAAAGTTAACGGGGCAGGTAACAAGACAAAGAATATGAATATTAGGGTACACAAGACAATTAGAATAGAATATACTATAGTTAACTCTTTTAATAGATTGTATTTACACAAGAATTTTACGACATTTTATTTTAAGCCAAAATAAAACATAATGTACTTTACCAAACATTCATCGTTATTTAATAAATCTCGCTGCATACTATATTATTAAAGTACACACACGCCTCTCACTCAAAATAAAATAATGAGCAACAATAAAGATTGATTCGGAATAAATTTATATTTATTGAAAAAGAAAAATCTTACTAAATATATATTTGATTTAATGTTAGAGACTTAATTTTGAGTTAAAAATTAATTTTGGATCAATTTTTTTATTTTTGATTTCATGTTAAAAATAATTTAGAATTGATTCAATTAAAGCAATTTTTAATAATTTTTGTGTTGGATTAAAAAATTTTACTCATAATTATATAATAAAAAATTCAAACATAAATCACATATTTTCAAAATCAATTTCAAATACATACTAAAAGATTATCAATAAAAAATTTTAACAAAAATGAGTGATGAATAAAAACAGATAAATATTCTGTATTAATAAAATAATTAAAAAAAAAAAAAGCAAGTCTTTTCTCGTTGATTGGTGTCAAAATAATATCGTATTAATAATAGATGCCAGAAAAACAAGGTAGAATCAAATAAAAATGTTAAAAGAATCTGAATAATGCAAAAGCTAGTGTGTGTAGCGCTGCATATCCTGAGGCGAGCTAAGATGAGGTTGATAGTGTACTACTACTGTTTTCGTGTTGTAATAGACTAGCTCCACTTTTTTCTGATTTTCATTTAATACAAGTTATACTACTAGTTTTTTTGTTATTGTTTTGGTCTTAGTTATTTAAATGATATAAATAGCTTAAAGCTGCAAAGGGTAGGACTTGGTAGCATGCACACTACTTCTTGCTGTTTGAAGCAAATAGAGAGAGAAAGAAGGGACAAGGAGGTTTTGGTTTTTGGCATTGGTGCTTGTGCTTGAGAAACTGAAAAGAAAGGAAGAAAGAAGGGAACAGTATCAGCGTCAGTGTGATGAGTGGTTTCACTGAAAGGTTGGTTTCTTTTCAAGGTAGAAAAGAAGAAAAAAGAAAAAAAGCCACAAGTGTAGTACTCAAAAACTCAAAACCAATAATACAAAGCACTCACTCATGCTTTAGGTCCGCGTGCTTTTTGATGCAAACTAATGGCCTTTAATTTGGTTGCTTTGTGCCAAAAGCCTTACCCGTTGAAACAAAGATCTGCACTTGTGCCTTTTTTCCACAGGCTTTTGGTCTCTGCTTTGTTTTTTCTCAGAGAACAACAGCAACAACAACACATGAGATAAGATTCTTCTTCTCATATTAACAACGTGAACCCTTTTCTTCTCTTCTTTCTAATGGGGTGGTGAGGGAAAGGAGAGTTTCTTTTTGTTTGGTGGGGGATATGATGCAACTTGTTGTGAATTGAAGAAGAAGACGTAGAAACACAGGTTCCTCTTGTGGTTTTTAAGTTGAAGGCGTAGAGAGTGGTGCAGACATAGGAATAGGATATGATATGATGGCTTCCGTGGAAGAAAAGATTAAAACTGGAGGAGTTGGAGGAGGAATGGTTGTTGGGGGTCAAACTCTTGTTGCTGAGATGAAACTGTTGAAAGAAATGCAAGAACATTCTGGTCTGTTGTTTCATTTCTGTTTTGAAAGATTATTTTTTTTTTTTTTTTACCTTTTGATTACATTTTAATGACATGCTTGTTTGATGCTACTACCAATTTTATTTGCAGGGGTCAGAAAGACTTTGAATTCAGAGTTATGGCATGCTTGTGCAGGCCCTCTTGTGTCACTACCCCAGGTTGGAAGCCTTGTGTTTTACTTCCCTCAGGGGCATAGTGAGCAGGTGAATGAAATGAGTGAATCTCTTGGTTCTCTTTTTAAACTGCTACCTTTTCTAACCCTGCTTTGTTATCTCTTAGATTATTAGTTTCTTTTGAATATTTAGCCAAGGTTCTGAGGTGTGAGTGACTTTGTTTGTTTTGGTTACTTTCTTTGTTTTGTTTTGCTGAAGCATGTCTGTTCCCTTTTATTTGAATATATGAACAGGTGGCAGCTTCTACTAGAAGAACAGCAACATCACAGATTCCAAACTACCCCAATCTTCCATCTCAGTTGCTGTGTCAAGTTCAGAATGCCACACTTCATGTGAGTGTTGTGTGCTGGTTGACTTGACTTGACCGCTTGTTGCATCTTCAAATCCATCATAAGTCATAACTCCAAACAAAATTTTACCTTTTTTCTTGTATGTTATGATAGGCAGACAAGGAGACAGATGAAATCTATGCTCAAATGACTCTGCAACCACTGAATTCTGTAAGGATGAAGTCTCCAGTCTTGGAATTTTTTGTTATTGAACATTTTAAATGTCAAGGTTTAGTTGTGGTGTATTGGACATTCTTCTCAGTTTGAATGTGGATTTTCTCTGTTGTGCCAGGAAAGAGAAGTCTTTCCCATATCTGATTTTGGGCTAAAGCACAGTAAACATCCCAGTGAGTTCTTTTGCAAAACTTTGACTGCTAGTGACACGAGCACACATGGCGGCTTTTCGGTTCCACGCAGGGCAGCAGAGAAGCTCTTTCCTCCATTGGTATGGCTATAACATCTGCTGGTTGCAAATCATGTTTTCCCTGTGCTTGGGAAGATTCTGAACTTCAATTTTCATTTCATTTATTGATATGTTTTATCTTTCACTTCAGGATTACACAATTCAACCCCCAACTCAAGAGCTTGTTGTTCGAGATTTGCATGATAATACCTGGACATTTAGACATATATACCGGGGTGTGTATGCTTTTTTGGCTTTCAAATCAATCTATTGCTTTACTAGAAAAAAAATAGGAATAATCGTTTTGTTGAGGATTCAAAAGCTGTGTGCTTTTTTGCTGCAAGTTATTGTTTGGCTTTGCAGCTTTCTGCTGAAGGCATATTATTTTAACCTTCAATGGATTAGAGTCCTCACATTTATTGTTCGAACAGGCTGAATTGGATAAAAGTCCTCACTTTTATTTTTCATATTTTTTTTATTAGGTCAACCAAAGAGACACCTTCTCACAACAGGATGGAGTTTGTTTGTAGGCTCAAAAAGGCTTAGAGCTGGTGATTCTGTTCTTTTCATCAGGTAATTGCCTAATTGTTGGCTACAAGAAGCATTCTTTATTTGCTTGTTATATCATAGATATAAAAGACAGCATTTTCTATTTTAAAGGGAAAGGGAAGTAGCACTGTTTAGTACTTAATTTTTGTAGAAAACAAAGTGCAATTTTTTTAGTAACTTGTCTATTTCACATGGTGACGTTGCAATATAATGGATCCAACCAAAACATTGTGAGAATTATGGAATTCAGATTGGTAGCTTATTCCTTTCTGTTATGATTACTGAGTGTTGCATAATTTTCTTCATACTAAAAATGATGTGTCAATTGCTACAAGGGATGAGAAATCACAATTGCGAGTTGGCGTGAGGCGTGTTACTCGTCAGCAGACAACACTGCCATCATCAGTACTTTCTGCTGATAGCATGCACATTGGTGTGCTTGCTGCTGCAGCTCATGCTGCTGCCAATCGAAGTCCATTCACTATTTTCTACAATCCAAGGTATATTTAGCATATTCATACCCTCTCCTAACATATGTTTAAGATATAATTTTGTTGCAAATATAGCTTGTGGTATGCTTTCTAATAGTTCAATATCTGTTTCTACTTATTTGTAGGGCATGCCCTTCAGAATTTGTTATTCCTCTGGCCAAATACAGAAAATCTGTATTTGGAACTCAGGTCTCAGTTGGAATGAGATTTGGCATGATGTTTGAGACTGAAGAATCGGGTAAGCGCAGGTAATTTCCTGAATGCTTGGATTATAAAAACTAAATATTTCTGCTGAGCTATTTTGGTGATAGGTGTGAAATCCAAAACAAGCGTGAAAGTTGACACGTACTTCATCTTTCTGCAGATATATGGGTACAATAGTTGGTATCAGTGATGTGGATCCTTTAAGGTGGCCTGGCTCTAAATGGCGCAATATTCAGGTAAATTATGTTCTGGTTAAGTTCTATTATTCATATTTGTTGAATGTCCCAATGAAATCTGATACATTTATGAAGTATAGTGCATATTGGAGCTTAAGTTTAGTGGAAATAGTTGGCCTAATGATTTCTCTGCAAACAGGTGGAGTGGGATGAGCCAGGGTGTGGCGATAAGCAGAATAGAGTTAGTGTGTGGGAGATTGAGACTCCTGAAAGCCTTTTTATCTTTCCTTCTTTGACTTCAGGTCTAAAACGGCCATTACCATCTGAACTTTTGGGTAAAAGTCTGTTACTTGTAATATTTATTTTCTTACTTTGTAGATGAGTCTTCTATTTAACGACTAGTTATGTTGATTGTGCAGAAAATGAGTGGGGAACTTTGTTAAGAAGACCCTTCATAAGAGTTCCAGAAAATGGAACTATGGAGCTCTCAAACTCAATTCCAAATCTCTACTCAGAACACATGATGAAAATGCTTTTTAAACCCCAGCTGATTAACAATAATGGAGCATTTTTATCCGCCATGCAACAAGAATCTGCTGCTTCAAGAGGTCCCTTGCAAGAAATGAAGACCACTCTGGCAGCAGAAAACCAAATGCTGCTTAAAAATCTACATCCTCAATCTATCCCTGACCAACCTAATGCCTTAAACATGCAATCACTGTTGAAAAATGATCAGCCTGAAAAATTGCATCCTCTTGCCAAAATTGATAATCATCTGCCTGCTGGGATAGTTATTGACAGGCCAAAATTAGAATCTGAGGTATTACCTGATCACGTGATTGACTATCCTTCCATGGAAGGGTGCAACATCGAAAGGGTGGCAGCAAATCCTGTTAACCAGCAAGGCCTAGCAAACCAATTGCCATTCCATAATCAAAACCAGAGTCCACTACTCCCTCAATCCAGTCCATGGCCTATGCAACCTCAGATAGAATCGTCCATGCCCCATCCTCAAATGATTGGTATGGCTCAAGCTGATTCTGCCATGGTAAATGGCCTGTTTCCTCAGCTTGACATTGATGAATGGTTGGCGTATGCTTCTTCCCAACCTTTTGCTGGACAGAACAGACCAACTGGGCCTTTGTCTGACTTGCAAGAACATAACTCACTTCAGCCTCAAGTAGTGAATCCCCCTTTACCTTCAATGAACAATGAAGTATGGGATCATTATGTCAAGAACTTGAAGTTCTTATCTCAAGCAGACCAGCTTACATCCATCTGTCAGCCGGGGCTGTATGGCCTCAATGGCGTACCAAGCTCAAATAATTTAAGGGATCTTTCAGCTGAGAGCAACAACCAAAGTGAGATTTGTGTCAATGTTGATGCTAGCAACAGTGTAGGCACCACCGTGGTTGATCCTTCTACTTCAAGCACCATTTTGGATGAGTTTTGCACGATGAAGGACAGAGAATTTTTGAATCCTCAAGATTGCATGGTTGGCAACTTGAGTTCAAGCCAGGATGTCCAGTCTCAGATAACCTCCACTAGTCTAGCCGAGTCACATGCCTTTCCTCTTAGAGACGTCCCTGACAACTCCGGTGGCACTTCGTCAAGCCATGTTGATTTTGATGAAAGCAGCTTCCTGCAGAATAACTCATGGCAGCAAGTACCTGCACCCATCCGAACCTACACAAAGGTTTGTAGAGGAGAGAAAAAAAAAGAAAGAGAAAACCCTTTCCTCATTGCATTCATACTATATATGCTAGTGCTAATTGATCTTTGTTTTTTTTGCCATGATTTATGAAATTTTGTCCACTACATTATTTGGCTCAACATCATAAATCATTTATATCTTAATGGTTTTGGTTTCTGACAGGTGCAAAAGGCAGGTTCCGTTGGAAGATCAATCGATGTGACTACTTTCAAGAACTATGAGGAGTTGATCTGTGCAATCGAATGCATGTTTGGACTCGATGGTCTGCTGAATGACACTAAAGGCTCAGGATGGAAATTGGTGTATGTAGATTATGAGAGTGATGTTCTACTTGTTGGTGATGATCCTTGGGAGTAAGTTTCTTATCAACTCTTGTAATGTGTGATATTCCAAACTTAGAAGTTTAATAATAGGCTTAATATGCTTAGAATTCCTTTGAACCAAGATAATAATCCTTTGAGTTTAGAACCTTTCGAACATGGCACTCTGATGTTATTAAATGTTGGCTGTGTAGGGAATTTGTAGGCTGTGTCCGTTGCATAAGAATTTTATCACCTTCAGAAGTTCAGCAGATGAGTGAAGAGGGGATGAAGCTTTTAAACAGTGGAGCTTTGCAAGGGATGAATGTTTGAATATTAGGCGGTGGCTGGCATCCAATGTCACTAACCCATGCTATGTGATGTTTGAAAAGCAAAGGCATATGTTGTGGAAGAATTCAGTATCATTAACTTGCCTTACAAGGGTGTCATGTGATGTATTATTATGAACTAAAGGACACTCGTTATGGAAACATTAGTTAAGGTATGGAACAAACCTTGAAGATGGAAGAGTTTAAGTTTTATTATCACACAGATCAAAAGTTGTAAGATGATGTTCCAATGAGTCAAGGGTGTTGCATAGCTAATGTTGTAAGACATTCTTGCTGGCAAGTGGAAATATTATGCTTTATTATTACTACGCATTGGGACCTTTCCAAATAATCAACCATCGAACGCTACTTATTTGCATTCTAGTGTAGTGTGCCTAGAAAGCATGGGTATAAGGCAATTCAATGACAAAGTTATAACGAATTTTTAAATAATGTAGAACATGGCTATAATATTATACAGAATTAGTATAAAATTAATATTAAACAAATCTTTAAATTGAACGTTCTAGGAGTGAGTTACTATAAGCATGGTAGCATATTGTTTCTCGTGATATTTTTTTGTTGTTATAAGCAACAGGTATTGAAGTAATCTTATTCCAGTTGGATAATACCATTATAGGAGAGTTTTTTTTCCATGTATTTAATACAGTTGTATAGTCAAGATTCGAATCCAATACCTCTTGATAAAGTTGAAATAATTTCACATTGATTTATATTTCATGATTTTTCTCTCTTTGGGTATTGAAATGTTTTTATTTTTTATTCTAAAGTGTTTCATGATTATGCATCATTTTGGTAGAGCACAACTATCCTATCCTTACAAGAGGTTATTAGTTAAGTTAGATATGATTATTATCAACATCAAAATTCTTTGTTGGATATTTAGCGCAGCAAAATATTTCAAACTCAAATTAGTGGATTAAGGTGAATTAATTTCATGTTAGATATATATATATATATATATACACACACACACACACTCGGTGGTGCTTGTGGACCATTTGTTTATTTTCTTTTTCTTTTTATTTGCAAGCAAAATAACAAACGAAGCAATCCAGCGGGGCCAGCAACATTTACGTCAATTTAAAGCTACACGAGTTCGTATAATGAATGGGCTAAATAGAAGGTATCACCACCTTGTTAGTGTTACATCGTTTATGTCAATTCTGACTTCATTTGTGTAGATTTCTGATTTTTCATCTCAATCACATACCAACGTTGATGAATTTGACGGTGCAACAAGTAGGAGTAGTAATTATTTTGAGACTTCCGAAAGTGCATGCATGAATGAGACGATTGATTAATGTGGTACACATTTTAAGCCACAGCCATTAACCCCTCCAATAAAATACTGACAATAGCAGGCTAAGGTTACTGCACCTTGGAGGCGCCATAAAGGGGTAAAAAACGAAGGGGACAATTAATTGATTTTTTTTATTCATTAATTTTATCGATAATTATTTTTAGCTGAAAAATCTAAATGATCACTTTTAATGAAATTTTCTATCAATAACCTTTTTTATCCAGAAAGTTCAAACATAAAATCTTATATTTAAAACAATCGAATATTTAATACTACTCAGACCAACAGGTAAACATTTAATTGATTTAATTCCATAAGGGCACACTGACATAATTCATCTCAACTGCCATGACTTCACACTGGTACATGCCCCAGCAATCAAGCATCCCACAAAAACGGTGCTCTCGTGTTATTATAATTATAGTAATTAAACAGAAAGCTTCAGCTTGAAGCTATTACTAAGATTATGGATACATGTCTGGTTTTAGTTACTGTATTATATATATATATATATATATATAAAGTTAATTCAATGCGCGTTCATTATTTACCTGCATCTGATGAGCAAAGGTATGAAATAGAAAAGTTGTCAGCAGATTTGAAAATTCAAATCAAGGCCTTAGCCTGGTAAAAAATTTCGGAGTAATTATTAAGCATCCAAGTTCCATGGTCCAATAAACTAAGACTAGCAAGGCTGGCTTCTTTGCAGCAAATTGGGCTTGAGAAGTAAATTTAGGTAACAAGGAATGTGAAGTGGCTGCTGCAAACAAAATTGAAAAATCCTACATACTCTACAGTACTACACTCTTACCTAGTAGATAAATTTCATGTGAGTCGGCTGTTGCTCCCTGCACCTTCAAGTTGCTTCTTGCACCCTTTACGAAATGTTTTTTTTTACCTTCCAGATTGATCGTTCCAGAAGCCAAAAAAGGATTGCAGTCCGGAATATGAAGCCAAAAAGGAGATGGAGGAAGCAACAGCCATGTGAGACTCATCTCATTCTCCATTTCATAAGATACACTTGAATTCAACTAATGAGTGTATTGTAAACATAGTATTAAGAAGTGTGTTGTTCACATTCCTCAACCAAATTTGTAATTTTATATTTCCTTAGCTCGTCTTTAACTGCTGATTGTTGGTTTATACCCGGGTCCTCTCAACTCTGTCCTTTCCAGGTTCACCTATTAGGTTTGGAGCCTTAATACACATGTATGTGATTAAACACAATCTCCACTTTCTGTGAGAATTTGTAATTTTGACAAGCCAATATGAACAATGAAATGGTTTGCTTCATAACAATGGAGTGAAGAGGCACATTTTCATAGAATATGAATATCAAAACTCCATCAGCAAGTATGAAGTCATCAATATTAATCAGCAAATTGGGCTAGAAGAATAAATTTAGGTAACAGTGAATATGAAGTGGATACTGTGAACAAAATGAGTTTTGATTTATGAACACTCGTTAGGTACAAAGACTCCATTGACACCCCTCATTTCTCCCTAACTCTCTTTTCTTTTCTTATCATATCTTATCATTTGTCAGATATACACTTCTCCCTTTCGAAGTTCACCTTTTAGGACTGAAGCCTTATTAAGTCCCTATGATTAAAAATAATCCCCATTCCCCACATTCAGTGAGAATTTATAGTTTTGTCAAGTCAGTGTAAACAATGAAATGGTTTAGTTCAAAACTATGAAGAGGCACAAAAAGAAGTATAACAGAATATCAAAATCCTATCAGCAAGTCATCAATACTCATCAGCTGCAGGCCTCAATACCTGGCATCTTCATGACTTTTTGCAGGACTTAACAAACGCATCTTCCATTACGAGACAGGCAACATTCTTGCGAGTTGTCTCATTAGA
Source organism: Glycine tomentella (assembly GCA_007407185.1). Lineage (NCBI taxonomy): Eukaryota > Viridiplantae > Streptophyta > Magnoliopsida > Fabales > Fabaceae > Glycine > Glycine tomentella. The sequence continues at coordinate 884,115 of PYAF01001516.1, read as the reverse complement.
ATCTTTGGTTTAGAGCAGTGAGTAGGATGAACAGGTGGTTATAGAACTAAATGACAGTTAAAATTCTAGTTTTGCTATACTTAAGAGATCAAACCCGGGTTCATCCCTTTCTGAATGAAGCTAGGTGCCACAAAGTTATAATGCCATTGAGAATGGATGATTTCTTTTAGATGTGAAACAATCCTTAATGATTGTACTATATATATTGCAGTGGTCAAGCATATGAAGCAGCAATATCAGGTAGAGAATGCATATAGTAAAATTATCAAGACCAGTTGACCAAATAATCTTGAAACATATGACTGGATTCATCATATTCAAGAAAGTAAAATTATAGCCTTACAATATAAAGATTAAAATTGACTTTATAAGTTTAAAAAATATAATCCATTTTTCATCTTTCTAATAACTTACCAATACAAAAAAAAGAAGCTAATACAGAAATACAGAATGAGATATAATAAAAAAGAGCATGAAATACAGAATATATGTCACCTAAAAAATCTGGTTTACAATTGGTAAGGATACAATTCTTGTACTTATTCCAGGTCCAATCGGATTTGATGATGATGCTGGAAGCAATTCATTCACACAAAATTATGTGCGAAAGAGATATAGCAAAATCAAGATTATTCTTCCTTCTTGTTTTATTGTATAAGCCCCTAAGCTCTAACAGGTTTCTGAAGGACAGCAGATAACACAACCTCAGGTTTGCCTGAGCCAACACTATCAACCTTCTCTCCCACAACCCATTTCAACTTTTTATACCCAAACCTTTCAATCAACCGAGTCAAAGCTTGCTTCTTCTCTTCATTGGCACAGAAGAAGTTGTCCAGCCAGAACAAACCACCAGCCCTCAAAACTCTATCAATATCAAACATCAAAAACTCCAACTTCTCACTCTTCCCTCCAACATCCAAGCCACTGGAAGCGTGAACCAAGTCAAACACATTGTCATAGAAAGGGAACCTATGGTCCAAGCTCAAGTAAAGAGGAAAAAGCCCTCTTGCAGCAATGAACTCACTGAACGGGGCATCGACATTGAGAGTGTTAGTAACCACGGTAACATTCCTATCCGCCATTCTAGCGGCAAAGGATCCCGACCCTCCACCAATGTCAAGCCCTACTCTAACCCCTCCACCTCCCATGGCCAAAACATCGTCGACCAGAAAATCATTCTTACTCTTAGCCTTAACAAACCTAACATTCTCATTGCCATGAACCAAATCAAAGCAATCAATGCACTCCCTACTCAACTTCTTACCATTCAAACACTCAAAATTCTTACAATTAAGACCACTCCAGTTAACAGTCTTGTTACCAACAGGCTTCCAAAGAGAATCTGGAAAAGGGTACAAACCTGCCTTGGAAACAGTCTTTGCAAAACACCTCCTCCTAGGTAGAGGCTCACACCCTTTTAAGATCAGCTTCTGTGCCACATTCCAGTCATCAGGGCAAGCTCCAAAAACCTTGTAATTCATGAACTGAGACAGAAAGTCTGAATTTTTCTCACACGTATGGCCAACAGACGGGACCATCTCAGTGATCCCAGTTCTTGAGTCTTTCCCCAGAGGGAGCTGGTGCCGCTGGAGGAAGAGTTTGAGCTCGGATGCAATGTTGGGTCTCGAAAGATCAATGCTTTCGTATCCAAGAAGCTCTTTCTCCATCTGGGCAAGTTTCTTTTGGGACAAATCGATCTCTCTGAGGATGAGTGAGACTTGTTCAGAGATGAGAGAGATGTTTTTGTGGGCATTGTTGTGGTGAAGGAGAGAGTGTTGGGGTTGTTTTGGGGAAGCGGTGAAGGCATAGAGAGCAAAGAGGTTGGTGGTGATGACAGAGAATATCATGAGAATGTTAACAGCTGAAGAACACAGTGTTGCTCTTTGGAATCCGGCTGTTCCATCTCCTACTTTCAGAGAAACTGAACCCATCTTAGTCCTTTCAGAGAGAGAGAGAGAGATCAGAGTCACTGAATCAGAGAGTGAGGTTTGGAAGTGATGAAGAATTATTTAGATTAGATTTGTTTGGAGTAAGTAAGTAAGAAAGCTTAGTTTCAAAGATAACCAAATCTAAATGGAACCTTGTCGGTTGTGCTTTACTGTGTCTGTGGGTGGGTTGTGTCTTGGTCCAGACCTTGCTAATTGTTTACTCAGAAATTAAATCTATGGTAATGTTAAATCTCTCATAATTTATTAAAGATTTTTTTTTCTGCACAAAGATTAAGAGATCTATCGTCAAATGCAATTCTTTTATTGAAAAATAAAACAAACATTTTCTTGTATAAAAATATTAATTTGCATACAACGTTGTGATTTGTTCTAATGAAGTGATATTTTTTTATTGTAATTGCTTTTTACGAAATACTTTGTCATGCTTTTCTAAATAAATAAATAAAAAGTGTTGTAGGTTTAAATGGATTTTATGAATCAAGAATAAAAAAATTCGATACACTTTTTTGTACCGAATGTTAAACAAAATAAAGTATCGCACTTAGCAATTCGTTTACCTTAATTTACTAAATTAGTAAATCACTTTGGAGAGTGTTTTGCGCTAGCGCACCAGCACAAATCTTGAAAGAAAAAAAAATATCAATGCAAATAATGGAACCAAGTTCAAATAATTAATTTTATAAATTTATAACTTTTTTTCATTTTTATGTATAATTGTTTTTTAATAAAATTTCTCACTTACCATCTTGTTTAATGTTTTATTAATTATAATAATAATTTGTCTACTTTAAAATTATATTATTATTATTTTAATTATTCTACTATTTATAGTATTTTTTAATTTTTAATAAAATATATGACCTTTTATTATTATTATTTAAAAATATAATTTTGTCAGCAAAGTAGGAAGATAGTAAAATATTATATAAACGTTTTATTTTATATCACTTTAATTTTCTATATTTAACAATGAATTTTAACACTGTTAATTGAATTTTCAGGTTTAATAAATAAGCCAAAGCTAAAAGTCAAATACAACAATAAATGGTAATGGTATTTCGTGAAGATAATCAATTATTTATATTCATCAACATTAACAACACTTTTAATCAAGATAATTGAGATCGATGGTAAATAATACTCAATAATTTTTGTACTCCTTAGTTCCAAAATAACCCTGACCCACGCTCACTCCTAAATTGAAGGAATAATTGCTTTGCTTTCATATGGGGCATTATGCAGTAAACAGGTTTGGGTTTGGAATGTTGACTTGCATGGAAAACGAATCCGAAAGTTATACCATCTGAAAGCTTTGTGTGTTAGCATTTCAACAAAACAAACGGTGCTGAAATCCGACCTGTGATTAGAGCTATGCACCAAACTGTGACTGGATACAACAAAAGAAGTCCATGTAAAATTCTTAAAACTCAGGTGTTCTCACTACCCTTTATGAGAGAGATGGTAGAGGAAATGAGATATGCAGAAGAACCAACAGTTATGCCAGGCCAAATAGCAGAGACAGAGTAGCCATATCAATAATTTAGTGGTAAGCATCAAACTCAATATTACAATTATTGATCTCATCCTTGCATGGCCTACAAACAAAGGCACTACTCTAGTAAGTTTTGCTCTATCAAAATAAACAAATGAAGAAAAATACATCACATGTTCTGAACTTGGCCTTCTTTCAAAAATGAGCCTCACGCAACCTTTCTATACAACTGACACTTGTAATCAGTAGGTAACTAATAACTAACCAGTACTGATGCTCCAATTACAGACAATAAGGTTCCCAATAATACATCAAATGAGCAGTCTGTTATACAAACACATCATGTCACTAACAGGTAGGTTCTGAACTGCTTGATTGCACACATCACATGATCTGTTGTCTTTAATGTTAAACAATTTAACTGCACACTCTCAATGTGCCAGTGCAAGTTCCCCTTTGCAGCTGAACTCCATTTTAAGGGTATCAGCACCTTTCTCCCAATTGAAGCAGACGGATTCTGTCGCGGAAATATCTTCCTTCCTCATTTTCAACTGAACCAGAACTTCAGACACAAGATGGATATTGACAGAACTTAATCTGCAGACAATAAAATGAAATTAATAAAGAAGGAAATAATAGGGACAAATGAAAGCTTAACAGGAATGAATAAAGGTTAGTAGGGCGGTTCATGGATCATCGTCAGAATAAAAAAATAGCAATAAAGATAGAAAGGATTCAAGAAGAGTATAAATATCAATAACTTCTAGGTGATAGCACAGAATTAAATAATTGAAATAGGACAGCACTTAATCTCGTATCCAATATCATGTTTAAAAAGACAGATATGCCTCAAAGCATCTGTAATTTGAAGTTTAAAAAAAATGGCAATTGTGAATTATGTTTGAGATAAATAAAGTCACTAGCCTAGAACCCAGGTTCAGATCTTGAGAATGCAGGGCTGTTCTGGTTCATTGATTAATCAAGTAAGGGGTAACAGCTCGCCTGGTACACACAAGGGTACTTTTGAAGTTACAAGCTGCAGAAGTGGGCATATCATCTGTTTTGCTTTTCTTTCAAGTGTCTCTATTCTTCCCCTGTAATCCTTTTCTTAGTCTGTGTCAATTTATAGGTCTCCGAATACATAATACTCAAACATTACAATTTTTCATCTCAAGTTGTATCAAAACAGTCAGTAACCAACAATACTGTGCCATTATTTTACATTACAACCACCTGAAAGGAACATGGACGTATGCTGCTTTTTGTTTTTCTCTTCCTTTGTTTTTGAAAGGACATGACCACAAACATATATTAAAGTCTGAAAACATACGAAATTTTGACACGAAGCCATAGTCTAGTGCTATATATATATATGGTATAATCATACACACACACACACACACACACACAATTATTAAGGGTAGTTAGCAAATTTATCAAGAGCTTTCTGGTAGCCAGTTATGGCCACATCTACTTCCCATATCTGTACGGAAATCAAGAGCACAAATTGAAGACACTCCAACAATAAGGAGGGCTGGATTTCAGTAGGAAACCGAGTGTCCAAAATACAATGTGAGAACATTCTGATTTAGACCACGCTAGAAAACAAGGATAGTCAACATTAAAAATCCAATAATTACGAATGATTTAAAATTTGCAGACCTGGAAGAGGCAATAAGAAAACCCATTTTCATCAAAGAATGACGAAAATTTATGAATGTAGATAATCATTGTCAAGTCGAACAAACTTTGAGTTCAATAGTGATGTTCAATGTGAATAATCTGCACAAGTTTCAGATGCACAGCCATAAGAGTCGAGTTAAATGCTAATGATCACTGCAATAACTGTCACTCTATAAATACTGATAGAACAGTTATGTGAACAGTATGGCAGTTATGTATGTGTTCAGTAATTTTACAGTTACGTGTGTGTCTCTTACGTATATGGCATGTCAGTTTCTGCATTCAGTGTGGGGATTGTATTGTGAGTGTGATTAAGAGAGGAAGAATCTGCTAGGGCTTCGGCCTGATATTGTGTACTGAGACAGGTTATTCTGTGAGGGACTTTTTTCTGTATTCTTTTACTGTCTGTTATCCATTGCAATATTTTTTCTAGTTTCACCCAGAAAATATATAAATAAAACTACCTAGTTTGTGTACGTAATTTTCTTGAGTCTAACAAATAATACAAAGCCAATTGGGAAGTTCACATACACAAACTTCAATGATGCTATTCAACCCAAGCTTCAGATATCCTCCTAATAATTACTACTTCCCAAACAAACTTGCAGAAAATCAGCCTCATTTCAATGAAAATGGTGCTGAAGAGTTATCCAAATAGCATATGAAGTTATGAACATATATCAAGACACCAACAACTAGCAATTGTAAGAAGCTATAACAAGAAGATATGAACAGGGATGGATATCAAAGTCTAGAAAACATATTAACAACTTAAGAAGTCCTACTAATCTAATAGAGATACTAAATGACAAAAAAAAAAAAAAAAAAAAAACAGCTAAAGCTGCAACCAATTATAAAATATGTCCAAAATGGAATTCCTTGTAAAACCTTATTATCACCCAATGGAACTAAACAGTTACCGATAATGATATCGTTGAACATCAAAGACAAATAGATTTTGTGCCTCTGGCAGTTTATAGAGAATAAAGGATTCTCTCTAGTCAAGTTTCAATGGAACTAACCTATTCATCCAAGCTCCAAATTCCACTTTAGAGGTTCTCATCGAAAAATTTAAGCAACAAAACCTTGACATGGAAGACCTGGTAGTTCTATCTGGTATGTTTATTATTTATTCAAACAGGAGATATAAGGTTGGTTGGGTGGTTGGGTGAAAAGTCCCAAGAAGGGTGGGAGGGAGAGGTCGTGGGTTCGAATCCCTCCGCTAACAAAAACACTAACATTTAACAACTAACTTTGGCCGATAAAAAAAAAAAAATTATTTATTCAAACAATTAAAGTAACATATCAGGAACAGAAGAGAATATGTACTAAAATGTTGAATATGTACAGAAGTTAATGATAATGAATAGCAAATAAGACTAATGAACCAATAATTCTTGACATTGTAATCTGAACCAATTTCTACAATAATATTAAAAAAAAACAGTTGTACATAATAATTTAAGCTTTCCTAGTAATGAAAATGAAAATATGGCTAACTTTCCATTTAAATCGTCATATAAGGAAAAAAACTACATTTAAAACCAAATGCAACATATAGCAGTATCCAAGACATTGCATAAAGAGAACATAGATGAATTACATATTATGCACGGCGTTTACTCAAACGCCATGAATTTGGCTCGTGGTATCTGTCATAAAGCGGTTCAATTCGCTCTTGACGCTTTCGCTTGCTCATCTTTGTAGGATCTGCCACCTTGAAGTATCTTGGAGCCAATTCAACAAGCCATTTGGGGTCTATGACAGTGACCTCACGCATATATTCCTTAGTAGTCATCACAAGCTCATGGTAGATGACCCAGTCTGGCTGTCTCTGGAACAGAGCTGAACTTGGGTGGATATATACAGGCTGGTTCTCAACAAGAGTTCTGTAACCTTCCTGAGGGTCCTTTCTAGCAGCATGGAAAAAGAACCCTGCAGTGATAGCCTTCCTGACTTTGGTGAAGTTTTTCCCCGCACTTACAACATCCAATTTGTACCTGAAATATCCATACATGTGATTTAGAATGCAATTTATGGTCAAATAATAATGCAAGGGACTCTAGTGAAAATAACTACTGACCATAGCAAAATGCTGGTTACAATCACAAGAACAGGAAGCCCAAAGTCAAAATACTTGGGGTATCCCTTACATAAAGAGAACAATTTCCATTTTCCACTATACATAAAATTTTATATTAAAAAACAAGAACATTTGTAAAACCATTGGGAACCTTAATAATTTTGTGCAATGTAAATGTATCAAACAAAAAAAATAACTGAAATCAAATATTGAGAAGAATAGATAGATATCATACTTATCCATAATGGTGAGAAGTTGTTTCCTGACATCCTGTGCTCTTCTCAATGATCGGGACTGAACGAAGTTTTCAAAACACCAGGGTCCAGAAAAATTCTTGGCTTTCCAAGCCTCATAAACTGCAAGTAGGGTAAGATGGTCACCCTCTGGCTGAAAAAACTTTGCCCTCTTCTGATCTGCTTGGGCTTGCTTTTCCCTTGGCCTGTAAAAAATATTGCCGGTCTGGATCATGGCAATCATGGTCAAAATCTCATCACTGCATCCAAGGTCCACGCTGGCAAGCAACATCTTAGACAACGGTGGATCCAAAGGAAATTCTGCCATTTTCCTCCCTAATTTAGTTAAAAGGCCCTCTTCATCCAATGCTCCGAGACTATAAAGCTGCTCCATGGCAGAAATCAAGGCTTGGGGTGATGGTGGATCCATAAAATCAAAAGACAGCAGATCATTTATCCCCATAGCTTTCATATTAAGCGTAGTCATCCCCAGATTTATCCTTTGAATCTCAGGAATTGTAGTAGGAGACATCTCATTCCTATATGCACTCTCAGTGTAGAGGCGATAACACTTCCCAG
>PYAF01001516.1:838463-875996 GCA_007407185.1 Glycine tomentella | reverse complement strand
GATAGTTAAAGAAGCCTCAGCAATGTTAGTAGCCACTACCACTTTCCTTTTCCCAGGAGGAGCAGGATCAAATATCCTAGACTGCATTTCACTAGGAAGGGCACTATAAACCGGTAAAATGATCAGTTCTGGAACATTCTTACCTAATCCTTTCATTCTCTCATAGAGAGATTGGCAAGCAAAATCAATCTCTTCTTGACCGGTCAAAAAGAGAAGAATGTCTCCCTCAGGCTCTGTCAAGTGGATCTGTAGGACAGTGATTAAAGCTGCATCTAGATAATCACTTTCAGGCTGTTTAGTGTATAGTATTTCCACAGGAAAAGTTCTACCAGGAATAGTAAAGATGTTACAGTTAAAGAAATATCCTGAAAATTTCTCGGCGTCCAGAGTAGCAGATGTGACAATCAATCTTAATTCAGGTCTACGCTTCACTAGCTGCTTCAGCAGTCCAAATAGAACATCGGTATGTATAGTTCTTTCATGAGCTTCATCAAGCATTATAACAGAGTACTGCGACAGATTCTCATCAACCAATATTTCCCTAAGAAGCATACCATCCGTCATGTACTTGATAACGGTATCGGGTCCAGTGCAATCCTCAAACCGAATGGCATAACCAACTTCCTCTCCCAATCGACAACCAAACTCTTCTGCGACTCTCTTTGCAACTGACATTGCAGCCACCCTACGGGGTTGAGTACATCCAATTTTGCCTCTTGTGGTGTAGCCCGCTTCAGCAAGATACTGTGTGACTTGAGTAGTCTTACCTGAACCAGTTTCTCCAATAACCACCAAGACCTGATTATCATGCACAGCCTGAATCAATTCCTTTTTTAACTTGTAAATTGGCAAACTCTGCCTCTGCTCCTGAATAGAAAGCTTTGACCTTTGCCCAAAGGTAATGGTTTTCCCATAGGCATCCTTCTTCCATTCCGGCATATCATAGGCTGATAAACCAACACCCCTAAGCTCCTGGGCAAGATGCCTTTCACCTGACTCTGGCATAGGGTCTTCCCAAGGTCGATTTAGATCCTTTGGAATTGAATCAAGCATTGTGCGTTGTTGTTGTTCTCGCACTTCCCTACGTTCCTTTATAAGTGCAGACTGGAGTGCAGCAGCTCGACCCAGAGAACCTTCTGGATTCTTAAAAATCTTAACTGGAGACATATCCATTGAGTATCTGCTCTGCCCTTGCAAGAATGCAGGCTCATCCTCATTCAACTCAATCTCAAGCTCTTCCTCTGCGCCTTCCTCTTGGTACAGCAATCCATCCCCCTCATCATCATAAGTTGGATACTCTGAAACACTCAAGACACCCGAAGCAATCAACTGCTTCGCTTCCCATCTCTCTGGAGAGCTCATTCTTTTTAGAGGTCTCCGCGAAGAACCAACATCACCTTCTTCCACAATCCTGATACCTGAAAGCCCCGTCCTGGCAACAGGCCCATCTTTTGAATCCTGCGGATTCATCCTCAACGCATCATCCTCAGAGCTCTTCTTCAACGGAAGGAGATCTTTACCGGTATGTTGATCAACGTCTCTCATGGAAAGAGACAACTTCTGGCCTGAAACTGAGATCACTTTTACGTACACTTCTTGATCACGCTTGACAACATCTTTGGCATTGGTAATCCTCCGGGTGGCCATCTGTGAGACATGGACCAACCCCTCCTTCCCTCTGAAGTCATCCAACTGGACAAAGCACCCAGTCTCCATTACTCTGGAGATTCTCCCTTTATAAACTGCATATAATTCAAGTTCACCAGAACCCTGCTGTAAACCCTTCCTATTACCATCTCTATCCCCATTCTCCCTTCCACGCCCATCCTCTTCTTCGTGTTCATCTCTCCTGCGCCTCTCATATCTATCTCTATCCCTATCATATTTATCTCTTCCTCTTCTGCCGTAATCCCTTCTATCATCTTCATCATCTCTATCTCTTCCTCTTCTGCCATAATCCCTTCTATCATCTTCATCATCTCTATCTCTTCCTCTTCTGCCATAATCCCTTCTATCGTCTTCATCATCTCTATCTCTGCCTCTTCTGCTATAATCCCTTCTATCATCTTCATACCTTTCTCTGCGCCTATCTCTTCTATCTCTGTCTCTGTACCCATCATCGTCTTCCTCAATTTCTGGCTTCTGCTTTTCTCTGGCCTCGGATTCTAACTCTTTCTGAAGCTCCTTGGCCCGGTCCCTGTCGTCCGTGATGGCCAGAGCCTTGAACTTGGTGGTCTTGCCGTTGACATTGTCTTTCTCCTTCTTTGAATCCTTCGGCTTGGGAGGGAGAATGGCGTGGATGATGGTGAGGAGCGTTCGCACAAAGTAATCCGGCATCTCCGCGCCATTCTCCTTCAATTTCTCATCGAATTCTTCAACATTCTCCGATGATCGACCCAACTCAGTGATGAACTCCGCAAGAACCTTGTCGCCGGTGCCGGTGTGTGACTCCAACTCGGTGCACACCTTCGACACCAGCGACAAGTATTCCAGCTTCTTCAATCCATCCTCGGGATTATCTACTGCCATCTTTCAAAACCCTAATTAGAAGAGTCAAATTTGATTGAGTTCAAATCAAAAAAGCACTGAAACAAAAGAATGTGACACTGTACGTACCTTGTGAATAGAAAAAACAGAGAGGGGTGTAAGTAAGGGTTTCGCGATTCGATTCAACAATCCTCACACTCACTCACAGCACGAAATAGTTAGTACCTTGTCGATTGCTACAACAGAACTCACAGGGACGGTGGAATTCGATGTAGAAACGGGGAACAATAACCTAGTCGGAAAATTCACTAGCGGGACCTGAATTTAGTTTTCATAATAATTTAGAGAGAAAAAATGAGTGGATAATGAGATCATTTTGTAGCTTGATATTATAAAATAAATTTTAAAAAGATTAAAATAATCCTTTACTTCTATATAATAATTATAATTATATAAAATTAAAAAAAATCTATATAAACTAAGAATTTTTTTATTTAAAATAACTTAGATATTCCTAATAAAAAAAGTGAGAGTAAGATTGTTTTAGTTTTTTTACTATGCCAAAACACTTCTCTGCTTATTATATAATTATTTTATTATTGTAACTCATATTCTTGTTTATTAATTCTTATGATGATATGTGGGGTGAGGAATTTTTAAGTATGATTAAGAAATTTGATATTGAAAATTAGTTGCATAGTCATAATTCATAAATGAACTAAATTTGTATGAAAATATTAAGGGTTTCCTAAAAAGTTAAATGCTTTAATTACCCTAATCAAAAAAGATAAATATTCATTTTGATCTTTGAAAGTACAAGACAATGATATATTATTGGTTTCTAATTAAAATTGCTATTGCCCATCATACCATTTTCTACACCCCCACAAATGTATTATGTTTTAAATCTCTTCACTCTTTTGTTGTTGCTTCCGATTTCAACTAGAGAAATGAATCATATTAAGAATATACATCAACTGAAAATCAATAGATCATTACTCATTTTCACTAAAAAAATAAAAAATCAACTGAATCATGTTTGATAACTATACAAACATATACTATGTCTATAGCAAACCACCCCCACCGTGAACCTCTAAAAAATAGCAAAACTTTCGTCAACCATACACACCATGAACCTCCATAAATCACCCCTACCTCCAAACCATTGTGAATCCCTTAATATTCATCGCCTCTACTCCCTCTTGCAACCTCAATCAGACCTACAAATAGACCAAAAACCCAAACGACAAATTGATATCCAAAATCGAAACCCTTAAAATAGAAAATGCGACTTCTTGGGCAATTAGGTGCAACCATTGTCATCATTGTCATTGTCGTTGGCAACAAAGACAATATATAGGGTCCCAATTCATCTTGAACAAGATCGCGTTTGGCCATGCTCTAGACCCAAACCCTGGCCTCCAAGATCTAGGGCTTCCCTTTCTCAACCATGGCGTCCTTAATCCTCTTTTCCACTGGTGCCTCGCTATTATAGTAACCTTCACCTTGCTTCTTAAAGTTGACAACATCGTTTAGATTCCCTATAGTGTGCGCTAGTTTTGTGAAGGTGAGGGTTGGGGAAAAGGAGGAGATAGAGGCACTACTAGAAGAAGGTGAAGCCCTTCATCTACACTGATGTGGAAGGGCCTAGGGGATTCACATGTTGATCAAAGCTTGGTGAGGGCTTCATCGGTGGTGTTTTGATGGCTCTAATGACGGTGATGTGGGAGTGGAATTGAGGCTCGTCGAACTCAGATCAAAAGATGATCATGCTCTCAGAGAGGAGGTTGGAGAAGAAGACTTTGGACCAATTGAGGTAGTTGGCCTCAGCCCAATGCTAGGGGTTGTAGTGTGAATGTCAGCGTTAAAGAAAGAACACATTCTTGGGGGGTGTAGAAAAGGGTATAAAGGATAATGATAATTTTAATTAGAAGAAAGGGGGGCTTGCTTAGAAATTAGGGAGTCTTCTTTAGTAAGAGCATTCACGATGGACCAATGTACCACCCGGCCCAATAGACACGTGTTACGAAAACGCAGCTGTTTGAGATTCGAGAACAAGCACTTATCGCCGCAAACGTAAAGGCAGTCACAATGGCGGCGCAGAACCTCTCTCACTCTTCTAAGACTCTAGGCCCAACCAACGGTCACGATTATTCCCGCACCGTGCACCACACACGCTAGCGCCCGTCGACAACATCACATAGTTTTAAAGTCAGAATCAGAACCCAGAACCTCCACTTATTACTGCTCTCTTGTTCTTTTCTTTTGTTCATCACATATTCAATGGCTTCCTCTCTTCTCTCTCCATCATTCACTTCCTTCCTCCGCACAAAGGTAAACCCCCTTTCATCAATCTCATTCTTCAAAAAGCTTCATTTTTTCTGCACCCCTTTTGCCCAAAGGTGTTAACTTGGCACCCCTTTTGTTTCTCTCTCAGAAGGATGTCTCTCTCTCTGCTTTCACTTCTCAGCGATGCTTCAAAGCGCTTCCAAGGAGAATAATCCGTTGTGCTGTGGCGGCGCCTCAGCGCCAACCTTCCACCACTGGATCAGTTCAGTTTTTCTTCTTCAAAGGGGGTACCCCTTTTGGATTCTTGGAGTTTTTTTTTTTTTTTTTTTTTTGTGATTGTGGCCTGTGGCTTGTCTTGATGTGTTTCAGGTGAGGACTGCAATGACCATGACTGAGAAGATACTGGCCAGAGCTTCTGAGAAGGCACAGCTGACCCCTGGCGATAATGTTTGGGTCAATGTTGATATTTTGATGACACATGATGTGTGTGGCCCTGGTTCTATTGGGATTTTCAAGAGGGAGTTTGGTGAGGATGCCAAGGTAAGTTTGCTAATTGGCTTAATTGGCTGCTGTTACTTCAGACTCTCTTTTTTGGGGTGTTTTGATATTTTTCTGATGCTTTGTGGATATGCACTCCATGTGGTTGGATTGGATGGCCAATGAAATTATGAGGGTTGTTGACATGGTATTAGAGCCTATCCTAGATGGTTCCCTGTGTCTGTCACGCTCTAGGCAGCGTGAGGAGGATGTTGGAAAAGCCACCTAAATTATGGTCATCCCTACATAGAGGGGATGTGTTGAAAGTCCCACATAGCGGGTAGCCATAGACAAATGGGGACATGTTGAAGTCTCACATCAACTAAAGATAGTGTCAAGATAAACTATATAAGTGGGGAGAAATTCTCACCTTGCAAGCTGGTTTTGCCGGTTTTGTAGGATTGAGCTAGGTCCAAACCCACGTTTTGACAAATGTCAAGTAGTGAAATTTATTTTAGGAGTGATAGTTTCTGTTTATCGAATGAAGTTATGTCATATGTGCTTTCTGCTTGGGAGTTTTTGCAATTTACAAGTCATGTGAGTGGTGCTACTAGCATTGTAAGTGCTGAAAAAGGGATATAAAATAATGATTTTTGCAAGCATGGACTTTAAAATACATTTGCTGGTTTAATTGTGCATTTGTTCCTGTGCAGAATAATTATCTTGGGCTTTGAGGGATAGAAATATGTGGCATGTGGAATGATTGTAATTTTTCTTGGATTGCTTTGGCAGTCAATCTAGTTACATGCTGAGACCTAAGTTCTGTGATTTCCTGATTGTGTTGTTCTTTTGAAGGTTTGGGACCGTGAAAAGCTTGTAATAATACCTGACCATTATATATTCACAAGTGATGAACGTGCCAATCGCAATGTAGACATATTAAGAGATTTCTGCCATGAGCAGAATATCAAGTACTTTTATGATATTAAGGATCTTAGTAATTTTAAGGTATGCATTCTTTTGTTTTTTTCAATCTTGATTTGTTCGTTTCAATTCTTAAAGAGCATTGTATTGCTCAATGTCCAAGAACATTGACTGTGAGATTATAAAATACAGGTAAATCCAGACTATAAGGGTGTTTGCCATGTTGCCCTTGCTCAGGAAGGTCATTGTAGGCCAGGAGAGGTTCGTTTAGTTTAACCAGTTTTTTTTTATTATAGTGAAGTATTGTTCATTTGTTTGACAGAAGTTTGGTTCCTGCTTTGCTAATTTCTCTCTGTTACCTGCAGGTTCTCTTAGGTACTGATTCTCACACTTGTACTGCTGGAGCATTTGGTCAATTTGCTACAGGGATTGGTAATACTGATGCTGGCTTTGTGTTGGGAACTGGGAAACTTCTGCTCAAGGTAGTTTCTGCTCAAGGCCCATTCTAACTTGAGGATTCCATACAGAAACCAGCTATAGATACCCTCAGTAGATAGGGAGAGAAGGAGAGAGACCTCTCTTTAATTATTGGGGTCACTGAACTTACTGTTAGGCTCTGTATCTATATATTATGCATAGACAAGGGTCCGTTTCAACTTACAAAAGCATTAGGCCCCTACTTGTCCCCAACACTTGTTTCATTAACACACATTGTCTTAACACAATTGTACTATTAACTGCTCCTTTGTCAGGAGGTGGAGGGGAGGAGGGATGGTAACAATGGCAAGACTCACACCTCTTAGATTTTAATAGAAAATATGCTTTATAATCATTATATTTTTTAACTTAATCATCAACTCCACCCTAAGGTTTTATACTTGGTAGTTATAGACCCAAATAGGTTTATTATGTATTATTTTTTTTTTGCTTTTCACGTCATTTTACTCTTATCTGCTTGGCAGACGAAATTTGCTGCTAACTTTGTTGTATTTCTTTTAACAGTCTATAATATTCAAACACTTGAAATAGCATATTATAGCTTTTCTTGTTATCCATTTTCCATTGGCTGCTTAATGTATTTCCAAGAGTTATCTGCTCATTTTGAGCGAAAAAGAATTGAAGATACTATGAGAGCAAAGCAGGAAAAATAGAAATTAATAAAGATTTTTTAAAATATTTTGGGACAGGAACAAAGATGGATAAGTACTTTTTTGTTTGACTTATTAATAGTAGAGATATAACTGTTTTTCATAATATATCTTATTCAAATGCAGGTGCCCCCAACTTTGAGATTTGTAATGGATGGAGAGATGCCCGATTATTTGCTTTCTAAGGATTTAATTCTGCAAGTTAGTGCCTTGATTCTGTACTTTTGTTTCTGTTGGACATATCATAGTCATTAGGTGACTGTGATTGTTTGCTCATTTTCATTCAGCAAATATAAAAATTACATCCTTACATGAATGAATGGTTTACCTTACAGATTATTGGTGAAATAACTGTGGCTGGTGCAACATATAAATCGATGGAGTTTGTTGGTACAACCGTTGAAAGTTTAACTGTAAGTATGCACAGCAAGATGTTATATTATGATGTAACTCCAAGTGATTGTTTACTTGTATTTTCTTTTCCTGTGTTCATTTTTTGTTTTCACTTTTTATTTCCAAATTTCCGTCTTGTTTTCAATTTGTTTCCTGTTTTTAAAGATTTGTACAGGAAACAAATAAAACAAAAACAAAAAAAGGGTTGTTTTCAGTGTTTCCTGTACAAGTCTTTGAAAACAAGGAAAAAATTGAAAACGAAGTGGTAGTTTTGTAATTAAAAGTGAAAACACAAGTAAACGGGCCCTAAATTTTTCTTCAATCTCGGAACTCTTTCTTTTTTATTATAAATAAAAGTTGTTTTGGTAATTTGTTTCTCTTGGATAGATGGAAGAACGGATGACATTGTGCAACATGGTTGTTGAAGCTGGTGGAAAGAATGGTGTTGTTCCTGCTGACAGCACTACATTTAAATATCTTGAGGTTTGTGCAACTCAATAGATGCACTGAAATTGATATCTTGCCTCTAAAGTTATATGTTCTCATTGGCTTTCTCAATGGATTTTTTAACAGAAGATTGTATTAGCATTTGGTCATTGTTAAAAATTTCATAATATCCTGATTGTATCCTAGAATAATTTTAGATGATCACTTAGCAGTGATTTCTGTGTTTCATTATATTTCCTGATTTGTTTCATTATTTGATTAGGATTAGGAGTCTAGTATAATAATATATTAACATGTACAAGTTTAAATAGTGGTTGGTGCTGTGTATTGCCTCATCATACACCATATCAGTTTTATGTCCTATAATGTTGAGTCTCCATTCTATTTTTTCTTCCTTCTCTATCTAAAATTGTTATTTTAAACATGACATCATCCTCTGCAACCTGTCTTGTTAGTATTCCACTATCTAGTTTTTCAAAATTTGGAATTTTGTTTGTCAAATAAAATAGATAATTTTTTTATAATGTTAAGATCCAATTGCAAGGTATAGGACATGAGTCTCACATTGGAAGTATGGGATTTTAGTGTGGGGTTTATAAAATCCTGGGCTCTTCAACTACAACAGTTAACCTTTGTGGTGTTGTTTTCCCAAGGTTCTCACCAACTATAACTAATCAAATAATGTAATCATATCCTCTTTATCTTTCCATTGGATGTGACAAATTCTGGCCACCAAAATCCAGGACCAATATCATTTTCTCCCTCATCTGCAACTGCAAATGTCAGATCTACCTTGCCCATGCAGCTTTTCATGTAACTGTTTTTGCCATCAACTCTAGTATGTCCAGATTGTCCACCTTCATCACTATTTGTCCTGCCACACCATCTCTAGTCAGGCCAAGCCCCATCACCCTTGTTTGCCACCTTGATGTGGCTGTCTGCCTCCCTTTGCCTGTGTTCTGCTTCTGCATTGTTTGATGTGATCTGGTATGTTCTTTGTAGTACCATCATGATATTTGAGTTGTTTTCGGTAGGCTTGGGCTGTTTTTTGAGATTTCTGCCGTGGTTTTCTCTGGTTTTTTGTGCATTGGGCTTTGTTTGGTCTTCCAGTTGCGATTATGGTGTTAGTCATCTTTCCCATTCCCACTGATGAATCATAATAGCATGCAGTGACTACTCTTCCCACTAATGATGAAGTTGCCTATTAAGCTATGATTTATGAGAACCACTTCATATTTATGTTATTTTCTATTTTGTAGAATATTTTTTTTGTAATAAGCTAAAAGCTTAGTAAGCTTTAGCTTGGGGGGCGTAGTGGAAGATCTGGTAAATATTTCATAATATCATGATGTATCTCAGAATCATTTTGAGTATCTTAGATGCTCTTGACACTAAGATTCAAAATTTGTAATTGTTTGGCTGTTATCTTAAGAGGAATGTGCAGTATTTTGTCTATCATGGATAATCTTGATTGGTATTTGGTATTGACAGAATTATGTTTTTCTTTTTTATTGCTTTGGGTGCCTTCTGAATTACATCTCATTCAGTTTTGATGTATTAACATAGTGGGCGGCTATGTGTGGTTCCTGGTCAATCATAATTTCCCCTTGCATATTATGCCCATGTCTTTTCCAGCATTGGTTTTAATATTGTTTCCATTTTGCAGGGCAAGACATCTCTGCCATATGAACCTGTTTATAGTGACGATCAAGCAAGGTAGTTATAGTTTTCTAATTTCTTTTTGTTTTCTCCTCATTATATTCAGTGTGTAGGAAAATCCAATGCTGAATGTATCACCTTGTATTCAATAAATTACAATTTGTCTGTTGAAAGTTTTGATGGACAAGTGGCACTTTATAAAATCCTTAGTTAGTATAAATGGACACGAAAAATATTTATCATGGTAGGAAAAATCCTATGATGTTGCTTGTACTTATCAACTTTTCAATGCCGGTATGGTATAATTACAGATTTTGTTACTCTTATTCTGTCATTAAGAAAAGAAAAGCTTAAAAAGGAGTATGAAGAAAGGAATCTAAATTCACTGGTCATTTGTGGGAGGAACAGCTTGGGATTGCATGTTGACTTAGGGGATTTTACAAAGAAAATGTTTCATTTTGTGAGGATGATATGGTACATATATAGAAAGTATAACATAGAC
Source organism: Glycine tomentella (assembly GCA_007407185.1). Classification (NCBI taxonomy): domain Eukaryota; kingdom Viridiplantae; phylum Streptophyta; class Magnoliopsida; order Fabales; family Fabaceae; genus Glycine; species Glycine tomentella. The sequence goes on along the minus strand of PYAF01001516.1, from coordinate 865,667 downwards.
TATTTACTGATCCTTCCATTTTGCTGTGTTGTGGTTATGGTAGCTACTTCATGGTAATGTTATATTGCAATTAGCTTGCTTTATAGATTGAGCTACAATCACCTCCCTGGATTTTATCAATTTGATTCATGAACATATCAGTATCCATTGGTAATCCGTTTTAATTATTATTAATCACTAACACCTTTTTTTTTGTTGCCATCTAGATTTCTTGCTGAGTATAGATTTGATGTCTCAAAATTGGAGCCAGTGGTGGCCAAGGTTAGCCTATTGATTGCATTTCCAATGAGGTTTTGTTCTGTGTTTATTTTCCATGCTGCTGTTTTGTTATTATCTGATGCTGCCACTAGGTTCCTCAGCTAATATAATGCTTATAAATGTTGCAGCCTCATTCTCCGGATAATCGTGCTTTGGCAAGGGAGTGCAAGGATGTGAAAATTGACAGAGTATATATAGGATCTTGTACAGGTGGCAAAACAGAGGATTTCATGGCTGCAGCAAAAGTTTTTCTGGCATCAGTAAGCATCATATTTTGAATATTTTTCTATTGCATAAGTTATAAAAGATGTTAACTTAAGTTTTGATAAGATATTATTAAGAGCTTTTTTAGCTGAGTCCTAGACTTCTTTACTATATTTATGTATTTTTCACTTGTTAGTATGGTATACTAATATGTAGTATCCTAAAATGGATAAGGACTGGTCTGCATATTTTCTTGTATGGTGTTTTTTTTTTTTTTTTTTTTTTTTTTTTTTTTTTTTTTTTTTTTTTTTTTTTTTTTTTTTTTTTTTTTTTTTTTATCTTGTATTGCAGTTAGAATTTTCCTGCTTTTTTTTTCATTAGTGCCAATGTCTCTCCTATGAATTTTTGAATTTAGAGGGGGAAAGAAAGAAATAGAACAGAATATTTTAGCAAGAATATAGAGTCATATGGGAATGATTTTTAATTCAGTAGAATCAAGAATGTAATTATATGGGTTTATGGAAGACATCCTATATAGAAAGGTTCTGAAAATAGACTTACTGGAGACTGTTTCCTAGGCTACTATTAATGGAATGCAACTTCGTAGACACTAATACCCATGAGTACTAAATGCATTTTATCAATTTGATACATGAACATATTATTTCCTAAGTGCATTAACTTCTATTATTTCCAACATGAATTCTTGCAATTATTTCCCCTAATGTAGAACATGATGTCTGCGTCTGCAGGGTAAACAGGTCAAAGTTCCTACATTTCTTGTGCCTGCAACACAAAAGGTCCGAAAATTTTCATATTTATATATCTTCATATCAGTTGATTTACGTGTTATTAAGAAAATTCTCTTGGGAAATCATGGTAGATGATAATTTTCCAACTTATCTCTATTAATGGAATTTCAGGTTTGGATGGACTTGTACTCCCTTCCAGTCCCTGGATCTGGTGGTAAGACATGCTCACAGATATTTGAAGAAGCTGGGTGTGACACACCAGCTAGTCCTAGTTGTGGTGCTTGTTTGGGTGGCCCAAAAGATACTTACGCACGCATGAATGAACCTAAGGCAAGTTCCTTGCTTCTGCCCCAGCATCGTGTAATATACTAGTGTAGTTCAAATTCTACCTGTTACTTTTATCCTTATTATTATATTGAAGGAATTGCAAATATAGGCATTGACCCGTCTTGGGCTAAATATAATTTCTTTACGTAAGGAAATTAGTACCTGTTCATTCCTATACTGTTTTATGACATGAAATGAGATGGTTTATATTTAAAGAACATTGATTGAACCTTTCAGTGATGAAAATCATCAGCATGTGAAAACAACTTTTCTTTGTAATTAACAAGAGTTGTGGTGCCCTTCTTAATGCTTCTCATGCCCAGCTGATAATGGTATGCTGAGGGGGATAATGATTAGCTTATCCAAACAAACCCAATTTTCTATGTATTGGCTTTTAGTCATTAAAAAGGGTACTTTTGTTTTAAGATTTAATATATCAATAGATCCCTGAACTATTTTGGTATTTTTATTCAGGTCCTTAAACTTAAAAAAATTGTAATCGGGTCCTTGTTCTTCTGCAATTTTTGTTTATTAGATCCCTCTGAATTTAGTAAAATCAACAGAAATTGTTATTTTTCTGGTGGTTTCAAGCCGCTGTGAACTAATCCTACAAAAATTGTAGAAGATCAAGGACCCAATTACATAGTTTTAGTTTAGGGACTTCCTGATGTATTAAAAGTTCAATACAAAATTGTAAACTAATCCCAAGAACTCAACTAAAATTTCCCTAAAAATTCAAAGACCTCCTGATGTATTAAACATAAACCTTATTTTTAAAATCTTTCCTAGAATTGTATTTGACACAGCAATAAAGAAGCCTAAAAAAAGTTATAGACTAAATATTACTTCAATGTTCTTGGTGATTATTTAATAAAATGGAAGGCCATGAGAAGTGTGCTCTTTATATAATAGTATTACAAGCAATCTTTATATCTTGTAGTTCTATAGTTCGTTGTAGATTATAAAGATGTGTACTTCAAAATGTTCAAGCAAGCAACACTGTTTTATTTTTATTATGTGATGAATGGCTGTTCATCTGCCATATGGTTGCTTTTGTATGCTTTCTACATAAGTGATGAGATTGAGAGTCTGAGTAATTTACTCCATTGCTTACACGCTGGTTGTGCAGGTTTGTGTTTCAACTACGAACAGGAACTTCCCGGGCCGAATGGGACACAAGGAAGGTCAAATCTATTTGGCTTCCCCATATACAGCTGCTGCATCTGCATTGACCGGTTATGTTACTGATCCTAGAGAGTTCTTGCAGTAGAATGTTGTTACAATCATCCCATTTGTGTTGTACACGTTGTTGATTAGTTGTGTATTCTCTAGTCATAAGTTAAAACTGCAGCTATTTAAGCCGACCAATCTTTTGGTATTTTTTGTCGGAAGAAATTTTCGGTGACTATTATTGAATTGACACAGTTTTGGTTGTTAAAAAAGATTGGCTCATGTAGTACTTGTTGAGTATGACTTGGTCGTTGCTGATACAGTTGCAAGTATGATTTCAAATGGATTTTCTTGTCAACCCGGGTTTTAGTAACTTTGCTTTTTGTTTGTTCTAAGTTGATCTTTAGAATCATTCATTCATATATGGGGGTAGATCAACATGAAGTTCCATTTCAAATTTAGTAGTGTTTGGTCCTTTTTTTAGCTTCTTGTGTTCTTAAAAGTATAAACTATTTTAATTAGTTTTTTATTTTTATTTTTATTTTTTGGGTTTTTGTTCATTTGAAAAAAAAAATACTTTTACTTTTAAAAGCAATTTTAACTTTGTGTTTTAGCCTGACTTTTTCTTTTAAGAATTAACAGAAAAAGTGAGCCAAATGCTACCTTTGTAAGTCTTTCATCCCTATTTTGAGACTAGGTATTTGAGTAAGTTTAATTGTGTAACCTTTGCTCTTTCACCAATTTTCTGTGAAAAGTATACTTGGGTGGAAAAGATATTTAGACACTGTAATGCTTTTAGACACATGTAGAGAGACAAAAAAAAAAGTATAAATATAATAAGTAATATGATGTGATAGAAAGATTAAAAAAAACTAATTTTGAGACACTTTTCAATTAACAACACTCCACCGTGTCTCTAAAGAAGAGAATTCCCTTCACAACTTTGTACAGTATAAATTTTATTAATCAGTTAAAATCTGCATAATCTATAAATCAACTCATCACATTAGATTTGAGAAAAAACATAGGAGCTATTCTTAGTAAAAATAAATAAATGCTGTAAATAAATAAAAACAGAGAAACTGTTCTTTGTAGCTATTGCTTGACGTGAATCTATTGGTTCTTTTTTTTTTTTTTTTACAAACGGATTACAAGACACGCATTTCTTGTTTTACCTATTCAAGAAGCATCCTCTATTGCAATAGGTTAGATCAAATATGAAAGCTGTTATTTTTTATAAAAAAAAAAGCGAATGAATCCAAGAGTGAATTCACCGGAGGATATATTCATAAAATATTCGGTGGCTGAGATTCAAAAGAGGAATATGGATAAACTGATATTTTTAAAATATATTTTTTATTTTCTGATAAAATATTTTTTTTCTTTCTTTTTTCTATCATTTTCTACTTGTCTTCAGCTGTAGAATCTCGCAATATTAATGGAGGTTCATCTCAAAAATTATCATTTTTTGCTACTAATTTTTTCAATTTTCATAACAAAAATTGGAAGAAAGCTTCAACTCATCCCTATCAACTACCACCACCACTTTCTGTTGCTTCTATTCCAAATATCAAATTTAAATTTATTCGTTCAAACATTTTAATCCATTATATCATCCGAACATAAAGAAAATACCAAGAAATTCAAACTGCAGCCACCCACTACCGTCAAACCCTCATCCACTTAATTGGATCAGATTGAATCACATTGTGAATACCCTTAAATAATATCTTTAAATTTAAACAAATTTTAAAGATAATATAATATATTTTAAAATAACAAAATATAATAGAGATTTAAAAATTTGAATTTGAATTATTTCTCAATGTAATAAATGGTTTAACATATTATTTAATATACTATTTAATGTATATATATATATATATATATTTAATACACCTATTTAATGTATGTAATTAATATACATAGTTAATCAATGCATTTAATGTTACTTTTTAATGCATGTATTTAATGTATATATTTAATTTTATTAATCACATATTTATTATGTTTATTAAATATTATATATTTTAATATTTCCTATATTATTGATGCAATTCATAGACATATTATATTTTATAGTTCATTTTTGTCTATAATTGTTTTATACATTTGTTTTTTTAATTAAAAAAGTCAATTTATTAGGATAAGAGATTATAACTCATAATACACGTCTAGACTATTGATTTTGCATATATAATATATGTATATATTTTGTTGATAAAAAAAAAAGTTAAATTGATATGATGCAAAATTTGGAAAGAGATTGATGCACAATTTTGTTGAGGAGTCAAAACTATTTTACATGCATTATTGTTTTTTTAAAATATAATTTTGGTCGGGTTTGTGTAAATTTTTTTACATATTCAACCCAAATTAACATGATCATAAATGAGTTGGATCACGATGGATTAGTTGGATTTGAATATTTAAAAGATATTAATTATTTTGTAAAACTTTAATTACTTTAGAATAATGATTTTGTTTTTGCCTAAAACTTTGTAAGTATATAATGATTAAATACACTAAAAGTTACCAAATTGTGACTATACTTAACTAATAGAATTAATGATTCAATGCTAAAATGATTTTTTATTTTAGATAAAAAATAAATATTGTATTAATATGAGAAAACATTAACAAAATAAAGACAAAGATGAAAACAACAACTTAAAAAAAAACAATCATGGATGATTTAATATAATAGTTTAATAAATAATGTAACCTAAAAATTAGTATGTTTTTTATTTAATAATAAATTTAGTTATATGATATGAGTTGGGTTCGATTAGAAAAAATAAAACATATCACCCAACCTATATATGATCAATCTTAATTGGGTTGGGTCAATTTCAACCCAGACACTTAAAAATCCTACAAAAATATAATTAGATCAGGTTGGATTATAGATTGAACCTGAAATCGTGAACATCCATATATAGTATCTTTAAATCTAAAAAAGTTCTAAGAATAGGATAATATATTTTTAAAATATAAACAATATCTTATAATTTGAAAATTCAAATTTGAATTATTTTCCAACATTAGTGGTATGTTTGGTTGGATGGAAGGAAAATAGGGAAGGAAAGAAAAGTTTAAAATTTGAATTAGAAAGAAAATGGTAGGAAGGAAAATTTTAAATTTTTGTATCTACAAAAATAATTTTTCCTTTTATTTTCTCTCCAAACAAGAAGGAGAAAATATTTTGTTAGTCATGTTTTCTTTTCTTTACGAAAAAGATTAATCATATAACAAAATTGATGAATACTATGCACCAATATCATAATGACAAAGAAGAGTGTATGAAATATAATATATTTAATATATGTAATAAATGGTTTAACACATGTATTTAATATACTTATTAAATGTATGTATTTATTTGTTGCATTTAATTTATGTATTTAATAAATGTAATATTTAATTTACATATTTAATGCATGTATTTAATCTTACTTTTATTGAATGCATGTATTTAATGTACATATTTAATTTTGTTAATGACATATTTACTATGTTTATTAAATATTATATATAATTTAATATTTCCTATGTTATTGAAATCTTAAATTGATGCAATTCATAGATATATTATATTTTATAGTTCATTTTTGTCTATAATTATTTTATACATTTATTTTTTTGTTAATTTTTTTAGTCAATTTATTATAATAAGAGATATCATGACACATAATACACGTTTAGGCTATTATTGATTTTAAATATATAATATATGTATATATTTTGTTGATAAAAAGTAAGTTAAATTGATATGATGCAACATGTTGAAAGAGATTGGTGCACAAATTTGTTGAGGAGTCAAAGCTATTTTACATGTATTATTCTTTTTTTTAAAATACAATTTTGGTCTTCTATTTCGTTTAATTACAATTTTGATCTCTTCATTTTAAATAGAGATATTTGATTTTCTTATTTTAGAAAAATTGTAGTTTTAATTAATCCTCAGTTTTTCCTATGCTTTATTTCTTTATTTTGGTCCAATTGAATCTTATATCTAACATATTCATATAATATATCATCAAAAAATGGTTTAATTAATTAAAATGTAAGAATTAAAAGAAATAAATGTAGAAAAATTAAAAATTGAATCGAAATTACATATTTGAAACAAGATGACCAAATATTTTTATTTTAAAATAAGGCACCAAAATTATGGATTTATCAAAATAGAATACCAAAATTATATTTAAATCCATGACTTCCTTCGTATTCAACCCGACCAAATCACATTATCACTCGTACATACATTATTCAGTGCTTATAAATTGATGCTTATTTTTCTTTAAACATCACAACAATTTTCAAATAGTTTGTGCATAATTAGAGGAGAGTTAAGACAAAAAAAAAAGATGAAAACTATTGGAGTTATGATTATGATCATGACTATGCTAGGGTTTGCACAAGCTAATCATTACAATCCTTCATTTGTGCAAGTTGAGTCAAATAGTGAGACTAATAGACTTACTTGTCCACAAGCATGCAGAGTACAATGTGCACCTTTAGCACCAGTTAAACCATGGTATGACAAATGTGTTATCGACTGCACTACAAATTGTAAGCATGTGTCAATTATTCCTGCTGAGGATTGCTTTACTAGTTGTGCCTTAATCAAGTCCATTAACATCAACAATGGTATTTATGCTCTTATAACATCAACCTCTTTTTAAGGTTTTATAATTATTATTTATAATTGATTTAGTTATGTTTTCACAGGTTTTTTATGATTAACTTTTCTTGTCAGATGTTCGTGATCTTGCGACCAATAATGTGATGAATTCCTGCTTCCAAGAATGTCAAAACAAGAAATAAGTTGTTATAAGAATCTTCAAGAAGGAGGTTGTTAATTGTAAAATAAGTTTGAATCAACAAGTAATGTCTAGTAATTATTCTTGTAAATCATTACTCCAATTATTTTCGTTCATTTTTCTTATGTTGTTTTCATATTATCACAATTGGGTTAATGACATAACAACAAAAACAATTAAAAAAAATAGATAGTCGCCACCAAGGTTCAATAGTTGACTATAGATAGTGAAGATATTAGAATCCTATGACATTTATCATACAAACGATCATCTCTAACCAATCATGCAAAAATAAGATAATTTTATTTTTTTAAAAAAAATCACTCCTTTCAAATATATAAGAAAAATAAATTTAAATGAATGGATAATAATTATTTATAATAAAAAATTCCATGAGGTTTACTCGAACTACACATACACCCCAAATTTTTTCTCCCTACTTTGTGCTAACTCCATTTAAAATGTTAGGCACATGATTTCTAAATAAAATTTTAATCAAAAAATGCCTTCTACTTCTTTTTCATCTTCATCAACTTGAATTACTTTTTTAACCACTTCTGAAACAAAATTAATCATATTTATATACACAATTAATCACATGCGTTGGGTGGATGTTGAATGTGCATTTTTTAGATGTATGTTAATCATTAATAGTTGTATTGGGAATTTGATTATTTTTGTCTTAATTAAAAAAAAACTGATTTGAACTTCAATTTTATCTTTTAAAAAATATTTCTTTTATCACATTTCCTCCTCAATTATCTCTCTATATAACACATCCTTCATCACTACTACTATCTCATTGTGTTCATCATCATCACCATCGATATCACCATCATTGTCGTTGTCACCATTGCTTTCATCCCTGTCACCATGGTGGCCTTTATCACCACTAATGTTGTGGCCTCCACCATCACCACCGTCTATAAAATTTTATATATATGGTCAAGAAATCATTTTTTATATGATTTTTAAAGTATTTATTATAAAAATTAAGTAATTTAACATAAATAACAATTTGTGATTAGATTAAAAATAATACAATAAATTACATTATTATAAATATGAAACTAATTTCTGAAGCAAAATATTATATTTATACTATATATAAGGATTAGTCAAATAACAAAACAACACCTACCAAAATTAGAACAATAGACTTGTAATAAGAATACACACACTCCGCACCCCTAAACTAACACTATTAGTTGTTGTAATATTAACCAATTTTATATGTATACTATTAGCTAATAATAATAATAATAATTATAATTAGTGATTAAAAGCTATACTACAAAATAAAAAATTACAACAAAATGTTGTTTCGTTTATAATCTTAATGACATTGAGATGTTAAAATCTTGTTGTCAAAATAACATTTAATTTGTGATGTAATTTTTTAAAGGATTTTTTCAGGAACTGTTGATCGAGAATTTTGATGTTAGGTTCGAAAAAATTTAAATTAACAAATACGAGTTTAAATTGAGGATTAATTAATACTAAATCAAAATTCTTTTAGTATTATTTGTATTAGAACTAGCAACCATTTAGAACTTCAATTCAACAACAATGAATTTCTCATAAACTTATTATAAGAACAACTTTCATAATAAGTATATATAAAACGAGAATTTAAGTTATAATAATTGATTTGTTTAAACATAAACATTTTTTTGTGAACAAGTATACACACTGAGAAATTCTTAGATGCACCTGAAGTAATACATTTTTGTTGCTCTAATCCATTCATTGTTCGCCATGTCAGCATTGTGGGTCATTGTTGTTTCCTAAATTAGTGACAGTTTTTAATTTTTCTAAGTAGATTAATGACAATTTTTAATTTTTTTAGGTAGATTGCTGACATGGCGAACAATGAATGAATCATAACAATAAAATGTCTTGCTCCAGGTGTACCTAAGAATTTCTCACACTTGAATTGACCACATTTATGAATACATTAATGCATTCACGATAATATAACACGAAACATAAATATTCAAAAACAATAAAGAATGAGTAATAGACACGAGAATGAGTTATAGACAGAAGAAGATGGTATTGGAAGAGTTTATTCTAAGAAAAAAGAAATAGGCAAGAACATACATGTTTCCATAGGCAAGAACATACATGTTTCCATAGAATTGTAAAGCCATGAGCAAGGCAAAGAGTTTGGTATACAGAATGTATGCAAATATTCGTAACCGAATAAAAATAGTACATCCTTGCCAATTTATAGCAAAATACAAATAACAGGTTTTCAAAATACATCTTAACACGTGTTCTCGAATGCCAACTCACTCCTTCATATATTGCCACTTGTCTCACGCTTCTTCTGAATCTGATCAATCTTCAATTGTTTTATAATGGTTACTTTGTCCATTCGATTTCTTTTACTTTCGAATCATCTTATTCAACAATACCAGACATCCTTTTTCTTATATATATTGAATCAAATGCATACCCTTTATTAATCCTTTTTCTTATATTGCATTATCATTCTTAATCGAAAGAAAATAATTGAATATTCAACTTACGATTTCATTCGAACGACCCTAACAGGAAGGTTATGAAATTTTGAAACTTTTTAACCCTTTTTTTCCTATTTAAAAGACCTAATTACTTACTTCACCAAGATTAAAAAAAATAATTAAGTTAGTTCATAGTAATAGATTTGTCTTAAATTTATAACTTTTTAAAAAAATTATCCTTGTCATCAACACCATTCTCTCTCTTCTACTTGATTGTCAATACATTTTCTCTCTCTTTTAATTAGGTGTAATTAGGGGTGTTTTAGTCTAGAAATAATAAAAGCAAAGAATATTGTAGATTGAGTCTTATAAAAAAGCTAAATTATAATTTTGGTTCCCTAGTTTTAAAAATTCGTGATTTTGGTCTTTTTTAATTGTAACATTTGATCCCCTAATTTTATAAATTAGCAATTTTGGTCCCCCGATAGATTATTAACTAATAATTGTGATTATTAGAAATATTAAATTAATTTAAAATTAAATAAAAATTATCAATCATTAAAAACTTTAATGAAAGACTATTAAACCCTCATGTAGTGTTACCGGCTGCGACAATAGAGGTGGAAGGTGTGTTTGTTGAAAAGAGGAGGAAGACAATATTAATGTAAAGAATTAAGATTTTTAATAATTATTTAATAATAATTAATTGTAATTAATTTATAATTAACTTAATAATTCAATAATTTAAAATTATTTATTGATAATTTATAAGAAAGATCAAAATCACCAATTTATAAAACAAGAGAATTAAATATTACAATTAAAATTTAAGAGACCAAAATCATATATTAAAAAATTAAAAATCAAAATTATAATTTAACCTATAAAAAAAAACTAACATCATCTTAAATTCAAATCTTACAAAAAAAAAAATAAATAAATAAAGACAGAGTGATATCTAATAAGTGAGTCACTAGTTGGAGGAGTGTCTCATCGGACTCAATCCCATGGTGCAAGTGGTATTGTTACTATTATTGTATAATGGATATCCTTCTTCTTTCTCTATTGTCTATAGTCATCTCCATTGTTCTCTTCATTACCCACACACACAAAAGAAACAACACTCCAAGAGCACCACCAGGTCCTCCACCTCTTCCTCTCATCGGCAACCTTCACCAACTCCACAACTCATCCCTACATCTCTGCCTATGGCAACTCGCCAAACTCCACGGTCCTCTCATGTCGTTTCGCCTCGGCGCCGTGCAAACCGTCGTCGTTTCATCCGCCAGAATCGCCAAACAAATCTTGAAAACCCACGACCTCAACTTCGCTTCCAGGCCTCTCTTCGTGGGCCCGAGAAAGCTCTCTTACGACGGCTTGGACTTGGGCTTCGCACCGTACGGCCCGTACTGGAGAGAAATGAAGAAACGCTGCATCGTTCACCTCTTCAGCGCGCAACGCGTTCGGTCCTTTCGACCAATTCGAGAGAACGAGGTTGCAAAAATGGTTCAGAAACTGTCGGAACACGAAGCTTCGGGTACTGTCGTGAACTTGACCGAAACTTTGATGTCTTTCACGAACTTTTTGATATGCAGAATCGCGTTGGGGAAAAGTTACGGTTGTAAGTACGGGGAAGTCGTTGTTGATGAGGTACTGGGAAACCGTAGGAGCAGGTTGCAGGTTCTGCTCAACGAGGCGAAAGCGATGCTTTCGGAGTTTTTCTTTTCGGATTATTTTCCGCTTATAGGGACGTGGGTTGATAGAGTGACGGGAATTCTGTCGCGGCTGGATAAAACGTTTAAGGAGTTGGACGCGTGCTACGAAGGACTCATCTATGATCACATGGATTCGGCAAAGAGTGGTAAAAAAGATAATAACAAAGAAGTGAAAGATATTATTGATATTCTTCTCCAGCTACTTGATAATCGTTCCTTCTCCTTTGATCTCACTCTCGACCACATAAAAGCTGTGCTCATGGTAAATTACTAATTCAAGCATTCTTCTCTGTTTCTTTTTATAAATATATATTGTTTTTATGTATAAATATTGTATAATGTTGGAGTATGGTCATATATCCAAACGATGAAGGGTAACTCTCATCTTATTAGTTAGTTTTTGGGTTAATTAATCAAGTTAAACCCAAATTAACCTTATATATATATGATGTGTTTAGATTGGCGGTAGAAATAAAATCATGATAAAATCAACATACAAAAGTAACTATTTGTTACTTAGACTTATGATGAATACGTGTAACTCATCATGTTAACAAACACGCTGTAAGAAGTTATATAACCTATTTGAATAGTTAGTAGTTATTGATATTAGGTCTATTGATTTACCTGTATTTTTAGTGTACGAATTTTATGTTCTCATTCCTTAGGAGATAAGAACGATGAATCTGATTTTATATTAATTAGTAATATATATATATATATATATATATATATGTGTGTGTGTGTGTGTGACAATTTTTTCCTATGTTTGTTTTAAAGTTAAAGTACTTTTGGAATTCTAATACAAAATAGCACGTTCCGATGTAAGAACTGAGAATTTTATTTTATTTTTAGAGTTAAAGTAGTGTTGAGTTCTTCTAACTTTAATCTAAAAATATGCATGTTATTTCTTGAACTAATTTTTTGAATTGAGTTAGATGGGAATCCAAATTTTAAGATATAAAACTTGGATACAATTCAATAAGTAAGGTCAGTTTATTTAATTATATTTGTGCATATGATACGTGTGCGTATACGTATACGCGCGTGCAGAACATCTTTACAGCAGGAACAGACCCGAGTTCCGCGACAATAGTTTGGGCAATGACTGCACTGTTGAAGAATCCCAATGTGATGAGCAAGGTTCAAGGAGAAGTGAGAAATCTATTCGGAGACAAAGATTTCATAAACGAAGATGATGTCGAAAGCCTTCCTTATCTCAAAGCAGTGGTGAAGGAGACATTAAGATTATTCCCACCTTCACCACTACTTTTGCCAAGGGTAACAATGAAAACATGCAACATAGAAGGGTACGAAATTCAACCCAAAACTATAGTGCATGTTAATGCATGGGCCATAGCAAGGGACCCTGAGAATTGGGAAGAGCCTGAGAAATTTTTTCCCGAAAGGTTCCTTAAGAGTTCGATGGAGTTAAACAGGAATGATCATGAGTTTGAGGTGATCCCGTTTGGTTCTGGACGAAGAATGTGTCCCGCGAAGCACATGGGAATTGTGACTGTTGAGCTTTCGGTTGCCAATCTCGTTCACACGTTTGATTGGGAAGTGGCTAAAGGGTTCGACAGGGAAGAAATGTTGGACACGAAAATGAAACCAGGAATAACGATGCACAAGAAAAGTGAACTTTACCTAATAGCAAAGAAACCGACAACGTAGCACACGTAATTGGTACATTGATATTATCACAAACTTATACAATAGTATAGTATTATTACTGGGGAGCAAGCAAGAATTTCTCTTATTTCTAATTTTATATAAGTTGATAATGACTTTGTATGCAACTATGCACTATGCTTGGAGGTTTATTGACCATTACTGGTTCAATATTTGCGTCTCCATTCTTTGCACTCTCGATTCGAGAAGTATGTTCTGCACGGTTTGGAAGTGTCTGTGTTAAATTACAATTTATTTCAATGAATGAGATCACATGCAATTTAGTCAAATGTGGCTAAATTCTTGTAATTACGCACACATACATATATATATATATATACTTATTGTTGATAAATGTAATTTTTAAATTTTAAAAAATATGATGAATTTTTAAAGATAAAAGATTATTTCACATTTTTAAAAAGTTTGAGAACTAAAATTATTGTCATAACAACGTAGAGACTTCAATCATATTAGACAAAAACTATAGGCAATAAATAACACATTTTTCCAATTGCAAAACGACCTCCATCCGATTATAAAAGAAGAAGAAGATGAATTATATATTTTGATATTTGTTAGCACGCGCAGATCAATTTATACATCTTGTTCATAAATAGATGAACGAACCATTATTCACATCCAACGTAAAAAGTTATTTGCATCATATTATAACAAGTAATGCATGTCTTCAATCTTATTCTATACTCGTTTCAATTTAAAATAATTATAGGTCTGTAAAGAAAAATATTCTTTCGTACAAAAACGAATTTTATGAATTCTTAGCTGACCACTTTATTGAAAAGTGTAATACTATTTTTATTTTTTTTAGTGTCAATTTATTTTTAGAAAAATAAGACAATGCTAACTATTATCTCATCAATTATATCATTGTTTTCACTGAAATTTTAATTATTTTATACATTTATTGTAAAAATGAAAAGAGTGAAATAAAATAATAATAATAATAATACATGACAAAAAAATTAATGATGAGATTAAAAAAATAGAAATATTTTAATAAAAATAAAAATATTAATTATATTAATTTCTTATTCTTGTACCACGATTTAAAAAACACTTTAAATAGAAAAAAGAAATAATCTTTTTAGTTGTAAGTGCCCATAAATGGTCATCCCTTTGCGATTAGTCTGGTTTCTTCGTCGGCTTTTTGTACCAAATGCTTTGGTAACTGGTTAGCACTAGCAGTCGTTGAAAAAACAATTAAGTAAACAAAAATTGAAAATACTAAATAAAATTCAAACCATTGGTTAGAAATAAAAATTACCAACAAAGTACTCACAAGGGTTCAACACAATTGATAAATAACAAAAATTTCTAATCATGTATATGTATAAAAAAAAATACCATCATTCCACCAAAGTTGAATTGGTAAAAAAAAGTATCCTCGTGACAAGGACAAATATAACTTTGGAGGACTCACATTGAGAAAATGTATGATATATTTAATACATTCATCTTAACATTATCATTTTTGTTATTCCTATTTTATGTTCATGTTCTATATGTATTGGCCAACATTTAGCTCACTATAACATTGCAGGTTTATGTAGAATTTTCCTTTTAGATTAAGGGGAATTTTGCAGTCACATAACAATCCAGACGCACTTTACCATTTCAATCACTCTACTCTAATTCTATAATTTACATCATCATCAATCTCTTCACTTTTTCCAAAATTAATCACAGATATCTAAAAACATCTTTTTTGGGTATTTCTTGATCAAGTAGATGCATGGAGTCTTGATCATCATCTTTTACCAGTGAAAACTCACATTCCATATATTCAATCTTGTTTCGGCTTAATATGAGTCTTTTAGACTCCAACGTGCTTCTGCACAATTCAAGTGTCCAATTAACACCGTCTTTGGTCTTCTTAATAAACATAATATCATCTGCAAAAAGCATACACCACGACATTTCCTCTTGAATATTTTTTGTTAGTTCATCCATCACTAAGGCAAAGAGATAAGGACTAAGAGTCGAACCTTGATGTACACCTATTGTGATAGGAAAATAACTTGATGTTTCATTACAAGCTTTCACACACGTGGTAGTCTCATCATACATATCCTTGATTGCATTTACAGAAATCTTGATCTCTCTCCTCAAACGATGTTCAATAACTCTCTCTCATAACTTCATAGTATGACTCATAAGTTTAATGTCTCTATAGTTATAACAATTATGGATAACTCCCTTATTTTTGTAAATAGGCATAAACATATTTTTCTTTCAAGCATCAAATATCTTATTTGTTTGAAGAATCTTATTGAAAAGATTGGTTAGTCATTTTATTTCCACATTCCCCAAGTATCTCCACACTTCAATAAAGACATCATCGAAATCCAAAGTTTTATTATTTTTCATCCTCTTTAAAGTCTCTTTAACTTCATGTGTATTAATTCTGCGCACAAATATTCTATTCAGATCATCATAAGCGTCCTCCAAATCTACCTCACTTTTATCATTATGTCAATTAAGAAGTTTGTTAAAGTAGTTCATTCATCTTCCATTTACATCTTCATCTCTTACCAATTTTTTTTTATTTTCATCCTTAATGCATTTAACTTGGGTGAGGTCTTTACTCTTCTTATCCCTCATTTTTCAAGTTTGTATATATTTTTTTCACCATCCTTGCTCCCAAGATTTTTATACAAATAAACAAAAATCTTGTCTCTAGCTTCTTTCATTGCTTTCTTTGCATTTTTTTCGCTAATATAAACTTTTACAAATTCTCATTATTAGGACTTTTATGCAAAGATATAAAACATTCATTCTTCTGTTTAATTGTTTCCTGCACCTCTTTATTCCACCACTATGTTTCCTTTGCCTTCTTCCCAGCACTTTCCTTCCCATATTTTGGATACACTTAACTATCTCATTCCATATTTTATTTGCTTTTCCAATAGACTCTCACGATCCTTCACGCAACATGTTTCCCATGAACTTTATTTGTTTTTCCTCCTTTAATTTTCGTCATTTATCCTTGGGTTTTGAACTCTCTTTCTCATATTAAGTATTTTTTGAACCGAACCTCTAAAACTACTAACTTATGTTGTATATCAAACAAAAATTATCTTTAATATACAACACATGATAAAGTACATATATTTATTAATATATTTATCTATCTTTTTATATCTATGTATAATGTATATTGTTTTATATGCTATTTTTTATATAATTATTTATCATAATTTTTTAGAAAAAAGGTTATGGATTAACAATATAAAATTTTACACAGTTGCATCCAATCACAATATATAGTATATGATAAATTTGTTGATTCTTAAAATAATTATTTTAAAATAATTCAACTCATTGAAATATAACATATCTAAGATGATAAATTATCTTACAATGGATTAATAATGTTATAAGGTTATTGAAATATCTAATAGTAATTAACTACTTATAAAACAAAATTAATTATATTACAAAATAACCATGTTAGTTGGGTGAACACTTAGTGGACGATTTTCGAATGTATAATAATAAGTATTTATGTTATATTATGCAATTATGCTAAATTATTGTTCATTAAGAGAATAACGAAAAGTTTGGTGGAAAAGAAATAGGAAGGAGAGGAAAAGATATAAATTAGTTTAGTAGTTTGATAAAAGAGAGTTAGAGAAGAAACAATTTAAACCATAATAAAACCTATTTATTATTTTTCACATATTTACACTTATATTTCTATATCTTTCTTTTGTATTTCTCTTTAATCAAATACTTTTAAATTTTATTTTATTTTTCACCTATTTCTCCTCATCCTTTCTATCTACTTTCTACCAAACAGGCCTCATCCTTTCTATCTACTTTCTACCAAACAGGACATAAGGATGACAAAATCAAGTAGAATGAAAACTCTCCCTTATACAGATGGGTGAGAGATTGAGGAAGAAAAAACTATAAACTAAATTAAAAATGAATATACTTATGCAGCAAGCTGATACTAAAACAAACATGAATCAACTTGAGAAATTCAAGTTTAGAAAATAGGATTATTTTTTGAATAAAAAATATTGACATCGCACTAAAATACAAGTGAATAATAATTCATAAGATTTTGATAGTCACAACACAAATTGCCTTATAAAACCATAAAACTATTTGTTGCAGGAAAAAAGAAAAAGAACTCTTAACAATTTAGAGAAACTCATTTGACATTTCATTCAAAATCTAACTTAAATTACATGAGCCAGATGAAAGCTCATAATTCATTTACATTTAAACTCATCACTTTGATTCAAATTCAAATTCAAACTCCTATAGAAAACATAGAAGAAGAAAAATAGAAAACAAATCATAACAATAAGAAACAAATCCAAACAAATGATAGAATCTTCATTTTAATAGAAGAAACAAATTTTAAAAAATAAATTAAAACAAATCTTAATAAAATCAATCATAAATTCTAATGAAATCTATCTCAAATCATCATTAGATTTACAAATAATAACTAAAAATCTTAGCCAATAAAGTCAACAATTCTACACTTTATTTTGAGTCTTCATATAATCATATCCTTGGGCTTGCACAAGTCGAACTACAACCTTATTAGATAGGAATTGCATTCACAGACTCCTTTTGCCTCTTGTATCTTTTGAACTTTTCTTTTTGTTAACGGGTCGCCACTTAGAATCGAGTTTTTTTTTTTTTTTTTTTCTTTTTACTTTAGCTTGTTTGGTCATGCAATATCCTATTCTGATTCATATCACAAACATTGAGTATACATGGTAGCAGAGTGCTAATCAATAGGCAGTAGCTTTGCCATTGTGGCGCTGTGACTGAGTCTGTGTCTGCTCCTGGGAATGGCTACTGTCCAGTTGAACATGTCTAAGCTGGTTAGGGTGCTGCTGGTGCTGTAACTGGAACACCTGTTGGCTAATAGCAAGCTGTTGAGCCATGCGACTAGAGAGAAGAGACTCTCCACCAAGTTCTGCAACTGTGCGTCTTAAACGCCGCACTTCACCATCTAAGGTCTCATTCAGAGCTGCCAAAATTAGCACACAAATGATCAATAACACAGCTAAAGTATTCATCTCCAGCACAAAAACAAGGCAATACAGTGCATTTTAGAAGAGAGGTTGATGAAATGGAGATACATATTGAGTTACAAGTTCAAGCTGCTAAAAACATATTGCCAATGTCTTGGTCTTGGAGATACAAGTTTACAGTGTATAATTGCATTACAAAGAAACATTTAGTAAAGAAGTCACAGCTGACAAAAGGCATTAGGCATGAAGACAACAGAAGTTTTGTGGTAATAATGATGTTAGTGTAGTTTTCAACTATTTTCCATTAAGAATCGAAACATCATATATAAAGAGTTCTATTATTTTAGTATGTACAAGAAAAAGAACATTTGAACCTTCACTATCAGAGTTCCCTTCCTAATCTCGTTTTCTCTCTCTTTTTCTTTCTATTTTGGCATCAAGAGAGTTTTTTAAGTGACAACATCTGTGTTGGCAAAATTACACTAACATTTTGTCATATGCAGTTTTAAAGAGGCCATGACATGCAAAACAAGAACTTCAGAAAAACATGGTACTAGACTACTAGTGCAAATGTACTTTGCATTCGGCAAGATTGAATCAAATTCCTAGACCAGACAGGTAGATTTCAAAGGTGCAATTATGCAGAGATTTCGAACATAATTGGATAGAAAATCACTCAACTTTTAGTGAATTAACATCAGCCATTTACATGTTGAGAACCAACACAAAATTGAATAATTTATGCATAGACATTCAAAAAATGTCATGTAGTAAACCATGTTATCACACATATAATCCATTTTCTAAATGAAAATCAGAGATCATTGAAGCAGATGATAATATAAGTTATTTCTGTATAAATTTGGAAAAGTTCACACTTTCCAGGGTGGAACAAGCTAGAGCAGATTTGAGCTAATAGATAAAGTAGAAGAAAAATGCATATGCATACCATCTTTCAGTTGGGACTGCTGTTCCAAGGATTGAATCCTCAATTTGTACTCATTATTCTCACTTTTAAGCTCTGAATTATCCATCTGTAGACAAGCACAACAAAAGAAAGGAAAGAAAAGAATAAATGAATGCTAGAAGCAAACATTATTCACCATAATAAAATATAATTGAAAAACTGAAGAAAAGGGAATATAGGCTCAACTCAGAACGTACGCACCTGTAATTTTGTAAACTGAGCAGACAATGTGGTTGTCTCTGTCTGAAGTGTTTGGACTTTGAGCTCTAATTCAGAAATGTACCGCATCTTCCTCTCTTTTGAGCGAGCAGCTGATAGGCGATTAGCTAAAATCCTAGAAAAATATTTCACAGCATTAGTTTTTAACCCCAAAAAAATAAAGGGACATAAAGACAGTCATAGAGAAGACTATTATTACCTTTTAGCACGCTTAGGATCAGCCATGGCAATTTCAGCTAGTTTATCGTTCTCCTTTATTTTCTTTAGCTCCTCTGAGCTGAATTCGCCATTTCCAAACTCCATGCTTGTTTCAGATGTCTTACCATCTATTGAACTGCTAGGAGAGTGTTGACCAAATCGGTTTTGTGAAGGAGGAAGCTTAGGTGATTCATCTCCAATATGGAAATTTCCTATGGAGCTGTCCAATGAGAAACTTCTCCGGTGTCGGGAACCAGGTGCAATGTCTCCATTAGAACTCCTCTTCACTCCTTCCCTCCTCTCTTCAGAACAGCGGGAACTAGCCCCTTGAGAACCAGTCACTTTGCCATTTGCATGACTCTCAACTTCGTTATCACTGCTCTCAACTGTCTTGGAACCACTAGTTCTGCTATCCAAATCCTTATCTTCCATACCAGAAAAATTGAGACCATCAATATTGTCCAAATTCATATATGCACTAAACAAATCATCCAGTGCATCATCCTCTTTCCTCGCAAACATAGGTTCTCCACCAAAACCATCAACACGGTCCATATCCTTAATCGGTTCCTTTAACACTAACTGAATCGGCTTCTCAAAACCAGAGTTCCCTCCCCTAGAAGCCGAATTTTCACGATTGCTCCAAGTCTTAGAGGGAACAAACTGAGGGGCAGACTGAATAAAATCAGCGATTCCTAAAGGGGAATCACTGCTAGAGCGCCTATGTCCTTTACGAGGAGGAAGAGAACGGCCAAGCTGAAGCGCGTGACCCCGATTAGGCAAAGGGGCATGAGAGGTAGCCAAGCTTTCCTCAGCAGACATGTCGGTCGAAATTGAGTCGGAAAAGGAAGGTTCTTTGTAAGGGGAAGGACTCAATGGGGGTAAGGAATCCAGAGAGAAAAAAGAGGGCTGAGACAAAGACCTGGAATGGGACGAAGCAGGACTCAAATTGGGAGAACCCAAACGCTGGGAAACCGAATTGGATTGGGATTGGGAGCCCAAAAATTGAGGATAAGGTGATGAAGGTGAAATATTGGTGTTAGGGTGTGATGGTGGTATACCATAGGGTTTCTGGTTCTGGTTCTCAGCAACACCCATTTGATTATTCAATCGATTTGGGGGTCTAAGAGCACCCCCTGATGATGAACCAAATACACCACTATTTCGATTCATATTCATATTACTCTGATCAACACCTTCCATTGATTCAACAACAACTACTAACCTTTCTATTTTCTAAACACGGCTATTAATCAAACTTCAAAATTCTAACACACAGCTCACCTACAAGGCTACACTACTACAGAAAAAGTTGCTAATAATTGATGAACGTTTTTAACTAACACAGTACTTTTCTGTACCTGGTCATGGCTAGTTTCTGATTAAAAAGTGCAAACCTTATCTTGTAACCAGCACCACGACAAGGACAAGCGTGAATAATATTGCAAGCAGAGTTTGTGTGTGTGTTTTGCGCTACAGAAGCAGGAAAATTCCACGGTGGTGCGGAAGAGGTTTCTAGAGGAACAACATGAGAGGTTCAAGTGTCGGAGAGTGATGAAGATGATGATGTGGTTGTCTTATGCGTGTTTGAAGTAAATTGTAATTGTAATTTGTAATTGTTTTTCGTCTTTTGGTCGTGAAATAAATGGCCTGCGCGTGTCAACTTTGTTCGGCGCGGATATTGTTTTTTTTTTTTTTTTTTCCTTTAAAAAATATACTGACTTTGATCATTGAATTTGTGAGAGGATCATCAACAATTGAAAATTCAAATTTAATTTTTAATGTGTAAAAAAATATAATAAACTAATTATATAAATAATTTAATAATAAATTAATTTTATAATTTAATATTAAATTAATTCTTAAATATTAAAATTTATTAATAAAATGATCTGATAAATTTAATAATAAAATTAATTTATTTTATTTTTATATATTTTAAATTTAAAAATCAATTTACCACATCTCACATTTTGGATAACCAAAATAAATATTTATCATTTTACTTTATTTTCGGATTGCCTTTTATTTCTTTTATTTTTTATATTTATTGCTAGTTGATGTTGTATAGACTATATAGTCTATTATTTATTATTTATTTGTCATCTAATTGATTTGAAATCTACACGTATTAGGAAACTCCTCCATTAGTCAACACACTTTAACAACTTTACATCTTGGTTTGATGGAGACTAACAAACGCGTTTCCACACGTCACATGAGTAATTTGAGGGAACTTTTGTATTTTTTTTTTTATGTAATTTTGATCTTATGGAAATTATTTTAAAATAAGGTGATTTGTATTTTTCGAAAATTTTAAATGTAAGTTATTACTTTATTTAACGCGGATTTTTAACTAAATTAATTTTGTGAAACCAATATTATTCGCCATGGGTTATTGGATTCTCCTCCGTTCCCCTGCTGGTTAGTAATGTCGGTCCCAAATTCGTAAAACTAGAGTGTAATCCAGATTTCTTAGGGCTAGGCCCTCCTTTTAAAACTGAAAAACAAAATATGAATTAGTTTTTTTTATCAGCAACAAAAAAACGAATTAGTTTGTTTCAAATTTTGGTAAAATAAATTTTAACATACATAATTCGAATCTCGTAATCATAATTAATTATCCCAACAAAAAAAAAATCAATTCTATTAAAAACGACTAAAACTGCATTTTATGGTCAAAACTAACGGGCATGTAATGATGTAAACATGTATATTGAACCGAAGGCATATTGTTGACTAAGTATGATATATTACAAGACAGTAGAATATTTTTACTCAAACTATGCAATGAGTAAACATATCAAGTATTTTTTTAAAAAAACAAATCAAACATAGAAAACAAACATAATAAAATATCAATTATTTTTAGTGCTAAGTTTGGAATGTTTGTTTTTTTATGTTTGATTTGTTTTGTAAGAAATAATATTCCTAGGATATAATATTTCCAAAAATATGTTTGGCTATGGTTCTCACAAAAATATTCTCATGAGATAGGAATCTAACTTTTCATAATTAAAAAATAAATTTTACTATGCTAAAAATGCTGTTCTTATTAAATCTTTTAATGTGATAAATAATGAAAGATCATGGTAAAAATATTGTGTTACTTTTTGATTTCCAAGAAATTTATGTGAAAATATTTGTGATTAACAAAAAATTTAGTCATTCATAGAAATTCATGATTCTCATATTAAAAAAAAAAAATCTTTATACCAAATGCTCCCTATGTTTGTCTCGTGTGCAAGACTAATACGTGTTGTATGTTATCTCATTTTTAATGTCAACGATGTGCTAGCAGTAACAAAATATTCAGGAATGAGAATTTGCAAAGAATGAGTATGCACAAGATGCTAATTTATAGTTTTTCACCATCATTAAAGTGTTTGTTTATATTGGAATTGACTAAAATGGAACACATTTTATTTCTTAGTATAATTCAAACATATACAAAGAGAAGAAAGTGTAATTACCTTCAGAAAAAAAGAGAGAAGTGTAATTGATTATAATTTCGCTTAAATTCTTTACAAAATAAATAAAGGTTGATGCAATTATTGATTGATTAATCAGGCACTTGCATGAAATTGATCATAAGATTGTAGTTCAGACTTCAAGAGTTGGTTGAGTTGGCTATTTTTGATGGTCCAAAACATGGTGAAATTAAGAGAAAGTTGTATTAGGTAATATGTCTAAATGCATCGTGTCAAAAGCTGTTGAGATATTTTCCGTGACATAGAATAAAGCTTAAGATTAGAGCTAGACTTATGAATTATTTTCCTCTATTTAGAAAGCACATGCTTCCATCTTTTTTTCATTTTCTATTTTGAAAGTTGTCATTGATGGGACCCTCCTCCTCTCTTAGTCAAAGTATTTATCTAGTTTGCCTATATTCCCACCTTACTTGCAATTAATTGTTTCATTTGACATGTCACCTGAGGAGATTGTTATGCATTTAGTTTGTTTGGGTTTGATAACTTACAAAGTGTCGAAAGTGTCATCAATTCTTTTTATTTTATTTTTTGAAAATATTGCTAACGGGTATGTTATTAAGTTCATACTAGCATACAACAATATGTACATTTTCAAATTGTTATTTCAACTGGCTATTATTTTATTTTTAATTTTCCTCTTCAAGCTATTACTCACTATACTTAAAATAATTATATTTTTTATCAATGAATATTAATTATTAATTTATTAGTAAAAGAATTTAAATTCATGACCTATTATTTTATTTTTTTATCTTTTATTATCAAGTTAATCTTATATTTTCTCATTTTATCATAAATTGGGTTACATTTTTATTGGTTAGCTTGTGCAGCACTTCAAAATGGTGAGAGAAAATAACTGTCGCTTTTTTAAAATTTTGTCAAAGGATTATTCATTATAAATATCCAACAAAACTTCAAAAACAATAGAAGATGCTAAAGAAGAAAAAAATGACAACAGTACACAACAAATAAACAACTTCAACTCAACATACACGCTCAAACTAAATAGCTAATAGCTAAGCTAATGGGTTTCGTTTCCTTAAATAAAATATTTGGTTTAAACTTTGTGAATAAAAAAAATATGATTAGGAGGAAAAATTCTATAAAGGTGATTAGTTAAATTTTTTGACAAAAATTAATCATAAATAAAGTTAGTAAATATTTCACATTAATGTCATGACTAGAAAAAAAAAACAAAATAGTTAAACATATCAGTAGTCATGATACTACAAGTATAAAACAAATAAATTTGTAGTAAATAAAAAAAAAAAAAAAAAACTTTGGTACACCGAAAACATGGTAGAGTCTCTTCAGCATGAGTGATTCATCTACATTGTCCCTAGTTCTTTTTTTTTTCTTCTTCTTATGAGATGTTGATGTTAAGTTAGCACTATCAGTCTTTTTTCGCTGAAGTCTTTCTACTTCTTGCACACACTGAGCAATGAGCTCATTAAGAGTCAATTTATCCTTTTGTATATTGTAACTCACCACAAGTTGATCATCTTGTGCAAGAAGAAAAATGAGAACCAAATGCACAAGCAAATCATCAAATGGTTCTAACTTTAGTGCCTTGAGTTTTCCAGCAAAATTAGACATTTCAATAATGTACTCCCTTATGTTCCATTTTCCTTTATACTTCGTGGTTAGGAGTTTTGCTAATGTGTTACTCGTTTTCGCCTTCTCATTTTTAGCAAAATATTGTTCAATCTCTTTGAGAAACTTCCTAGCAACAGTGTTATCTGTAATAGAACCTCGAAACACCTCCAGAATGGAGTGTTTCATAATCATCAGACTCATGCGGTTAGAGCACTCTCACTTCTCTATGTAATCCAAATTTGGATTTTTCAGAGTGGAAGTGGATTTCTCCATCCTTAACGCAAGGTCTAGATCTATGCAACCAAAAATAATTTTCACATTCTCTTTCCATAATTTAAAGTTCATCTCATTCAACATAGAAATCATGTTCACTTAGAGGACAAATAAGATAACATATTTAACATTAATGTCATACCAAGATACCTAGACAACATTAATATTTGATCTTTGGACAAAAAAGTATCAATTTGTAAGTGATACTCTCAACGCAGCAATCGAACATTAACAATAAATCCTGTCAAGCTATAGTCTTCCTTTGGATCAAGTACTACTTACATGAAAATCTTTATAATCATCACATATTTATCACCACATGTATATATATTATTTGGTCAAATAAAATCTTCCTTTGGGCTGATGATTATTCACATAAATAACAAATATATTCATCTTTATACTTCACAATAAGGTATTATCCATAACAGCAATTACTTTGACAACAATATTGTTTCAACCAATTTATTATGAAATACAAAACAATTAAAAATAATAATAATTAATAAAACAAACATAAATCAGAGGTTTTTTATTTAATTGAATGCCTAAGTTCCTTAATTTTATTACTCTTTATTTTTTGAATGGGATTCTAGTAAAATTATCGAAATTTTATCATAATGGATTAAATGTCATTCCTAATAACAAATTATTATTTAATTCCTGACAATAATAACCTTTAAATAATAAAAAATTCCAGGAAATTATTTTATAATAAAACTCAAATTCAAATACAGTCTAATCATTAACAAATATATATAATTTTAAACTATATAAAATATAAATTGTAAAAGAGAAAGGAAAAAAATAGTATCACATATATTATAATCAAAACTCATATGCATCGAAGGTACATGTACCTTTTCACTTTTCACATATAATATTCAATTTGATTGATTCGTCCATCAATTTGATTACAACCACAATTATAGGTGATATGGGTGGACGGTTACATACAATATGTTGTTAACAATAAGATTTTCATATCAAACTAATTGTAGATTTGATCCATATATCATTATAAAATTGATGCACAATAAAATGTCAAAATTAGGAAAAAAAAAAAAGTTACAGCAACTTGTTTGACGCAAAACTTTGTTTTGATTCAAAATCCATAACACCTTTTTCAATTGTATATAACAATAATCTATAGGATGAGGTGAACCTCAAATCACAGTTTTTAATATACATAAAAGACAAATATTTTCCGCCACCTATTTCCATTGCAAATCACCATTCATGGTACATATGATGATATGCATATAATGTGAATGACCAAAAACAAAGATTTCGTGAAACCATATTGAAATCGATACAGGCAATAAATGATGCAAGTCTTATCAAGAAAACTAAATCCAATCTTTTTTTCGATAATTCAATATGATACGACTCTAATACCATTTGTAAGAAATTTATTCCTAAATCCTTATGGTGAAAACCATCATCTAATAAAACCCCATAAATATCATATTGGATCATCAAAAAATCTTAAACAAATAAAGCGTACATGTTTCCATTACAACAATGATTTTTCTTTATTCTTGTAGCCTTTAGTCTTTCCTTATTAACTTTAGTCTTCCTCTAAATCGTACATGTATCCATTGCAACAATGAGTTTTCTTTATTCTTCTAGCCTTTAGTCTTTCTTTATGAGCTTTAGTCTTCCAATCATTTATCTTATATTTACTTAGGAATCTATTTGGACATAGTTAATTGATCACTTTAATTTACTCAATATATATATTAAATAATATAATATAATTATTAATACAATATGTAGCACATAATAACGTTAGAAAATTTAATTTCCTAACAATAACAAGTATTAAATAATTTATGACATTTTCCTTACTTTATTATCAATATGTATATTTTAGTTTCATATGTTCCTTTAAAAAAATAGTTTCTTATATTAAAAATAGATGTATCAATATTGTTAAAAATAATGTTAAATATCAAGTGAAGCAAAATTCATTATTATGCTATTACAAAATGAGTTAGTTATCATTTTATAATGATGTTAAATACAAGTAACAAATAATTTTC
>PYAF01001516.1:808242-832505 GCA_007407185.1 Glycine tomentella | reverse complement strand
ACACTCTGGTATTAACCAATTTCTACACTAGTTTTATATGTTGGATAAGTTAATGAATAAATTATTTTTGTTAAATTTTTGTTTTACTGTTAATTAACTTTATCACATTTAGTAAGTTAATGACTAATGTAGTTAGTTTTATAATACTAAGAATGTAACTTTTTAGCACAATTTGTATGACTTAATAGTTTACTTGTTTTATATACAATTCAATAGTTTTATTTATTTAAATAGGTTAACGACAAACTTTATGTTTATGTTTTTCTGTCAAACTTTTACTTTAGTATTAACTAATCTAAACATATTTATAACTTCACGACTTATGTTATTAGTTTTATAATAATAGAAAAGGGCAAAAGAACCTAAATAATACAATTTAAATAAAAAATTACGAATTTGGAACTGTTTCAAAACTATTTACGAATTTGGGGCAGTTGGTTACCCCAAAATTGGGCATGACTAAATCCGTCTCTAAATCTGTCGCTAAATCGGTTAGCGACCGATTTAGCAATGGAAAATTTAGTTTGTTTTTATTTTTTATTTGCGACCAAAATATTCCGTCGTAAAAACTATTAGTGACTCAAATAAAAATCAAAATTGGCGTGTTTTGATTTTTGACATAAAATATCATTTAATATTATCTTTTTTACTTGTTTTTAATATTATTTTATTTAGTATATTTTTTTAATTTTATATGATTTTAATTAATATATTCTGGATTTTGTATATATAATTTTTAATATATTATTTCATTTAATATAACTTCTAAATTTTTATATGATTTTGTTAAATATTTTTTTGGATTTTGTATATATAACTAATTTTTAATATAATATTTTATTTAATTAAATTTTTCAATTTGATTTTGGAATTTGAAAAAATTGAAAATTTTTATTTTTTGATACTTCTCATTTTTTCTAAATTTTTGTAATAAATAATTTTTTAATATAGAAAGCATTTTAAATAGAATATTATATTTTGATACTTCTCATTTTTTATATCGAAACTATCCCATTAAACACATTATTCTCATCCCTCTCATAATCTCTTTCATCATCTCATAATTTGATAATTCTCTTTCAAAAAAAATAGAAGACAATTCCCCTTTTCTCTTTTTGTTCCAGTTAAAAGCACGTAGTCGACTAACTCGTCATTGAAACTACACCGAAACTCAGGCTTTCTGTCAATCGGTGACTCAATTGTATAAAATTAGTGTGGTCAAAATATATACATCCAAGCGAGAAAGGGAATTAAAAAGGATCGTCCATCTTTCATGGTGAATGATCAATTGTGCGAGTAAGTTGGTCACCATCTTTGTCTTTCTGGGTAAGCGCAATGCAATTCTTTGCATTTCAATTTGATTCACTTTGTCTCACGCAGTTCCACTCCTATTTCTAGAGTTATGCAATGTTTCGCCGCTCCAAGTGCGCTTTGGAATTAATGGGGTGCTACAATTCCGATTATTGTGTGGTGAGTGCACTTTGGGATGAGTGGAACGAGTGGTAAAGTGTAGAATGAGTGCAAAAAAGTTAGGAATGAGTGTGCTTTGGGATAAATGGGGTTATTATATAAAAAATCAAAAAAATATTATACAAAATCATATAAAATTTAGAATATCGAAAAAAGTTACAACGGCGTACGATATATCCTTCAAATAATCTAACTTTTGATAGAAATGTCCGATCGAGGTGTACGATATGTCGAAATGCTCGAAATTAATAGAAGTAATTAGAAAAATAAAAAATAGCATGTAATTAACTGACTGAATAATTAAAAAAGTAGTAAACAAAAAAATTTTGGGATGTTTGAAGATTAAATCCCAATTTTGAGGCACTTAGAGGTCTTTTTTGGGAAATTTTTTTGACCAATTGGGGACTTGCCAAGGGCTTCTCCTCTCAATTTCGAACGCGTGGCCACCGGTTTCGCCTCAATCGGACATTCCAATCAAAAGTTATGACCGTCCAAAATTTATATATGCATCGCTGTATCTGTGCATGACACGTGTCAGGAGTAGGTCACGCCCAGATCTAGGCGTGACTACCCCCTTAGTCACGCTTGGTTCTGGGTGTGACCAGTCATGCCCAGTTCTGGGCGTGACCAACTGCCCCAGATTTGTAAATAGTTTTGAAACAGCCCCAAATTCGTAATTTTTTATTTAAATTGTATTATTTAGGTTCTTTTGCCATAGAAAAAGTGTTATTACTCAAAAAAATGAAAAGGAGTTGTAAGTTACAATTTGTTTGACTCAATAGTTTTATTTGTCTTATGTCTTGTCAGTTTTATTTATTAAAATAGATAAAAGCTAATTTTACTTTTGTTAAACTTTCACTTTATCATTAACCAACTTTGATACATTTAGTAAGTTAACATATGATGCCATTAGTTTTACAAATAATACGGAAGGTAACTTTAGGTTGTAATTTATAAAGGACTACAAGATGATTGCAAGATGGACGACATGGAAACATCGAAAAAGGTTCTACAAATAATTATGGAGGGACCTATCATTAGGGTGTAACACCCTGTATGCATCCGGTGTATTATCTATTACTTAATCAGATTAACGCAGTAATTAATTTAAAATCAATAAGTAAAAACAACGGAAACATTTTCAATAAAAATATGACGTCATTTCCTTTCCAAAACCATATTTCCTGGTTCATTATGTATGATACGTATCCAAATTCCTAATACGAATGTCAAGGCTCTACAACAAGCATAACGATTCAGATAACATAAAAAACGACAAGCAAAAACAATAATGTCCATATAGATACAGGAGAAACAGAAAATCACAGGTATCTATATACATATAGATGTACATCATAAAACCACCACTGTGGCTATACAAAAGAGTAGACACCCAGTGTCATGATCTCACAGATCACATTCTCACAAGAGGGCATAAAATATACATCGTCTGAACACCATAATCCATACATGATCCAAAAATACATGGGCACACACATCTCCCTCGCAGGGGTACAAAATACATAATAAACATGAAACAGTGAGCCACAATGCTCTCAAAATACTGTCAAACAGCTATACAATGTCAGTCCCTACTAGGGCCTCCCGCCCTGGGACCCATCATCTCTGCCAAATGTATCACCTGCAAAAACATAATCCCACACACGGGGTAAGATACAATCTCAGTAAGCTCAGAGTTCTTGGAGGCTTATCCTCACCCTGGCTCACTTCCGTGATACACAACATCAAAGGCATCACAACACTAGGCCTCCTGACCCTCACAACAACACATAAACATTCTCTAGCTCTAATGTATAACTGCGGTACTACACCCAGCAAAAGATGCATCATCAGCAGCATCGGGACTCTCAGTCCCCAGTGTGAGGTCGGAACTCACACCCTTGTCATCCCATCGGGAGCTACCCCTTTACACATTGATGCACGTATATGGCACCTCCGAGTATAGGCTTCAACCGCGACGGGACCACCTATCTCTGCTCTTAAGGGATCATACACCCTTTACGTGAGCAAACCGACTAGGAGTTGTGCTTTATTCCTAAGGAGATCCATATCTATCTAACTGGCCAGAAGATCTATCCGAAAGGTAACCAAACACAAAGCACAGAAACATGCATACATATTATCATGAGGAAAGTTGTAACATTCAATTCAATGCATATGAATCATGTATGCAACCATCACTCCCTCAGAGTATGGTGGAACTCAAGCAGTGGAAACACTCTTAAGAACAAAGAACTTACCTGGCAAGGCCGTGCTCTGCTGTTTAATCCCTGAACTGTGGTCTTCGCCACTGACACCTTCGGTGTCACGCCCTATACAAAGGCACACAAGAAATCAACAATGATTCTCAACCGTTAGAACGAAAAGAAACACTATTCTTTTCTATTTAACCTTTTATTCCTCTAATTCAAGTTATAAGAACTAGTCACCTAACCAGTGACTTATAGACCCCCAGTGTGATCTATCTCAACCTAACCAAGGCACTAGAATCTCCCTAAGACTCTGTATTAGCCAATTCCAAGAGTTCAACACCTTAATCATACCACATTTCAATGATTATCAAATTGACTAAAACGGTTACTTCAACACATTTTCACCGTTTATATAGCCTCCTGAGCACATATTGTAAAAGCACCTAGGTTCATACATATCATAATATCAACAATCTAACCAACATTCATCCTACTCATACATTTCTCAGAGCCAAATTCCAAAGTTCATAAAATTTATATTTCAAGGCTAATCCTTCATTAAACAACCTCCTAAGCATACTTTTTCAAAGGACCCAAGCCTAATTTCAGCTCTAACTCAAAAGGGTCACTATTCACTTCAAGAACAAATTGTTAAATAAACGATAGAATTTGTGTTTCTTACCTCTAAATCGACAAGGAAGGCTAGAAGATAACTTCTTCAAGCTTGAGTGTCCTTAAAACGTCTCTTTTCCCCTCCAAACTCAAACTTTGTGAAGTTCCCTCGAGAAAATGATCTCTTCGTTTGATGATTTTCAGGAAAAAAATGATGATGAAATCTAGCTCATTGAGTAGATCCCTTCAACTTTCGTGTTGGAAGTGAAGTGTTTTGATCAATGGTTGAGTGGGTATAGACCTTCCCAAGCTCAACAATGGTGAAAACATCCAAGGGAAGAAGAAAGCAGGGTTTTTGGCCCAAAATCGTGAAAATGACCTTCTATAGTGGTCATGCCCGTGTTCCCATGCAAATCGCGCCACTCTAGCGCTAACCGCACCAAATTCCAGAAAAAATTGGCTTTCTGGGACACTT
This sequence comes from Glycine tomentella, assembly GCA_007407185.1. NCBI lineage: Eukaryota > Viridiplantae > Streptophyta > Magnoliopsida > Fabales > Fabaceae > Glycine > Glycine tomentella. The sequence continues at coordinate 827,735 of PYAF01001516.1, read as the reverse complement.
CTGGCGCTAATCGCGTCCCTTTCCAGACAGACCAATTTTTTTTTTTTTTTTTGAAAAAACCTTGATCATTATATAGGGCAAGCATGCAAATAAATGAACATTTATCACAAAGGTTCAAACAGATGATTGTATTCAATTCATTTGATTGAAGGAAGCCCAAAGCTTATCAATTGAAGCCTCACGAGGAAAAGATGGCTTAACAATGTTGTTTTGTGACGATATCAAGTTATTTGAGCAAAAATTTGGACAAAGAGTAACATTTTGAGTCACTTGGCAAAAACAACTCTTGTTGATAAATATATTACGCCAAATTAAGTTTTTTTTACACACCAAAATAAGTTAAAAGATAGTGCATATTTGTTTTAAATTTTTATGAAATTCTTTTTTATAAAATTTATTTTTAACATTAAAGTTTTACATTAAAATATATCACAATACATGAAAATGTTTTTAATTGTTACTAAAAAATACTTTTTTACTCATTTTTTTATCTCACAAAAAGTAAAATACTCTCATAGTTAAAAATCATGACACTAATTATCCAAGGAAGAAGAATACCAAAGTTGAGGACATGCAAGTATTTTTTTTTTATTACACAGTTAAAAATCAAACACCATCTTATAATTAAAGAGCTTAAGCTACTTACCACTTGTGTCATATCTTATAAGTTAAAGGTGTCCTTACTCCTTAGCCCTTAGCTTAATATTTGTCGTTTTAATTAAATTTTCAATCTATTTGTCCCGATTTAACATGAAGAGAATATTTTTAGGTTTAATTTTTATATATATTATTAGTATTATAATAAAAAATTATAATGTCAACTAGCTAAAAATTAATATTAATGTCTTTTTAAAATTATAAAAATTAATAAACTTATTATATATGACAATTAAAAATCTTTTCTATTATTACTTATCTTTTAAATTTTTCCATACTATTTATTTCTTTCCTTTAAAATTATGATACCTCACATGTATGATTTTTTCCAACAATTTTTTAAAAACAATCAAATGAAAAAAAATACAAGTTGAGAATGTTTTTTGTAAGGCATTGAGAGAGTTGAAGAACATAAAAAATTGCTTCAATATCACAATGGTGTGTTTTTTAGTTAAAGACAAAACTTAAATACGATTACATAAATATTTTTTTATATTATTTTTCTAATTAAATTGAGAGTTTCACCTAAACATTTCACACAATAAAAAAATATATATAAAAAGGTCACAAGTCTAAATAAAATAAAATAAAAGGTTAACATAAATGATGCATGAGATATTCTAACCTTTTTTTTTATCATGGTATGATATTGATATGAATTTATGGACCACTTGATGGAAAGCTCTAATTTTAACTGAAGAAACCTATAAGTTATTATTTCATTAACTGTTATTAACACTAATTTATTTTGATGACTTAAGTATATTTATCACATCTGGAAAATATTTCATTTTGAATTTACGACCTAAAATTTTACTTTTGTTTGTCTACGTACTTGACATTTTTTTATGTTTAACTGTAATATCCGTCGTTAGTCTCATTTTGTTAAGTGATAACGTGACACATGAAGTACCACATCTTCAAACCTAAAGACTGACACATACCCAAATTGACGTGGCAGACTCGTCTCCCTCCTCTTCTTCTCCCTCTCCTTAGGTCGTCACTAGTGGTGACGAAATCAAACCACCCTCTTTGTGTCATTTTCTCCACCCTCATGGACCATCGCCTCTTCTCCAACATCCTTGCCGTTTACCACCATTGTCTCTTCTTCCATCGTCGACGACGACAAATCTCACAACGGCGTCACACATGATGGCAGTCCAGTTGCATGGGGTGGCGTCATGGTGGTTCGAGTCAAAGAGGATATTTTTGGAGTTAGAGAGTTGGAGTTTGGCTTCGAAGAGAAAGAGACCGGTCTTGATTTAGAAAGAAAGTGGGGGTAGAGAGAGAAAGAGAAACATGAACAATGTTGAATATAATGACATTTTTTTTATAATTTTATTAGTTAATAAAATAAAATAAATGAATTTTTAATAAATTAAATAATAAATAATAATATGACTTTATGTTGAGTATGTGTTAAGTAAACGAAGAAAAGTGAATTTTAGATAATAACATATTTAAGCCTTTTGATATTTATATTTCTTAAATAGCGTTTAGTTCAATACAAAAGACATAATTTGTTTGTTCTAATCTCCCTCATTGGTCACGGTTCAGGTCATAGGGCGAACGTTTCCCTAGCCGTGAGAAGAAGCTGTTACTTCTTGTTACCGTGCGCACGCACTTCACTCTCTCTCTATCTTTCTCTTTTTCTAAGGATTCAACACAGAACACAACACAACACCAATTGCAGAACGCAGGTACCACAATCCCACTAATTTTCCCTATTTTATACATTTATTTATATACATTTACCTTTACCCATCTAAATATCTTCTTATTAAGTGTGTGTTTTCTTATCGTTTTTTCTTATTCAGCTTTTGGTTCTTCACTCACTATAATACAATATTATTTGTTTTGTGTTCAGTTTAGGATTTCGATTATATCTTCATTGAAGAGCGCGAGGGTTGTTGTTAATCTGGTTATGGAGAAGTGGAAGAAAGCGACTGCATAAAAAAGAATCGTTCCTAGATTGTTGTGTGGGGAAAAAAACCTAGGGTTGCAGAAATGGATGGAGAGGATATTAGGTCTGGGACAAAGAAGAAGCGATCCAAGAAGGAAATTGGTTTCGACTCCGACGACGACGAACCCATTGGGTCAATCTTTAAGCTGAAGAGGTCCAAGAAGAAGGGTAGTGGTGGTGGCAGTAGTGATGCTGCTGTTGTTAGGGAGAAAGAGGATTTGGGGGGTATGGATGATAATGATACCTTGGCTAGCTTTAGGAAGAGGCTGAAGGGTCCTAAGAGAGATCAGGGATCTGGGGTTACAAGAGGAGGAGCAATTCCTGCTTTGCATGTGTCTGATGAAGATTTGGTTGCTTTGGGATCTAAAGGTAAGGACGAGAAAGGCGTGGTGCCCGTGCCCTTGGTGTCGGGTGATGAGGACATGCAGATGCAAGATTGCACTGATCAACAACACATGGAGGATTCCTTGCCCGCAATTTTCAATAAGGCACAGTCTAGTTCTTCTAGAAAATCTCGCGGCCGGGGTTGGAGGCTGAAAAAGGGGATTCAGAATGTGGATAGTGAAGGTTTTGTGGAAGCTGTGGATTCTGGGGTTCAAAGTAGATCTGGATCTGCTTCTGGCTTGAAATTGGTTGGGGGGAATGTTGAGTCTGTGGAAGTTTTGCCTCAAGCGTCTGAATGGGTTGTTGCATCTGTGGTGGATGATCAGAAGTGTGGTGGTGACTGTTTTCAAGAGGAAGCTGCAAAGGGCAATTGCGATTTGGACATTCCAGATGGACCGTCTCAGTCAAACAATGTCTGCCATGGAGATATGCAGCAATTGTCTTGTGTACAAGTTGAAGATATTTCTTGTCATTCTGACCAAAAGGTTGGATTGCAGGAAAGTGTTCTCAGTGATGGTTTAAAAAAGTTATCTACCATGTGGCATGATGAAATAGTTGATACTGTCTCTCTCTCAAAAGTGGGGGAGGGCGAAAGAGAATTTCCTGAGGCAGGAGAGTCCGAAAACAGATTGACGGTTGAACCAGCAATAGTGTGCAACAGTGCTTCAGAACCTGATGTTTCTACTTCTGCTAGGAAAGAAAATGTCTTAACTTCTTGCCACACTGAACCCTTGATTAAATCAGCTGAAACTATATTGAATGAGAATAATAATATGGTTGCTGGAAAAGTTTTCCAGGAATCCTCATGTAATGGAGCTCTGGAGTTATCTGGATGTCATATGGAAGTAGACGGAGGTGGAAAATTTGAAACTGAGTTCGTCTTTGATAGAAATTTCTGTGATTATAGTAGTTTAGATACAAAGACCGAAGTGCAAAATTTTGTTTCAGGTTTTTCACCTAAAAGAAATAATGTAACTGTCATTAGTAGTTTATCTTCTATGGTGTCTAACGAAGCCAATGAAGCTGAATTGACTGCCCACTCAAATCACCCAGAGAAACCTCTAAAAGGTTGCAATATTCCAAAAGACTCAACTGCTTCAATTCTAAAATGTAGCTCAGTGTTAGATCCAATTCAATCTGATGGATCCTCTCTTCAGTCTTCTATTCCAGATGAAAATGGGAACTCTGCAGAATACCGGGCCCCTGTATCTGATTTTTCTGATAATGAGGGTAAGATATCAAGCATCCCACGGGCAGTGCGAAAGACCAAAATGCGTAAGCATGGTGACATGACATATGAGGGGGATGCTGATTGGGAAATTTTAATTGATGAACAAGCTCTAAATGAAAGTCAAGTTATGACAGATGGTGACCGCACTCTTAGATCAAGATTGAAGCATGATTCCCCTTTGAATACCGGTGAAGACTCTGAAAATGTTGCAGTAGTAGCAGTATCAGCTGGGCTGAAAGCCCGTAAAGCTGGTCCAATTGAGAAAATAAAGTTTAAGGAGGTCTTGAAGCGTAAAGGTGGTCTCAAGGAATATTTGGATTGCAGGTAGTTAAGTTTTCAAACAGGTCTTTGCATTTGCTTGCAATTGTTTTTTTCCAAGTGTTAAAAAAGGTTGCAGTTTTTCTTTTGCAGCATAGAGGTTTCTTTCTTCAATATTTTGGGTTTTTGGTTTCTTGTGCTTGAAATACATAGAATTGTTTTCGATTCTTTGTGACTGATGATCGAATGTGTTATTTATTTTAATTTCTTAAACATGAAAATTAGATATAAACTCTTGCTGTATGTTGCTATGTTTCTGGTTAATGATTCACATGTATAATTGGGAGCTGAACAACTTGATAGTGGTCATTTAAAAGAAACTAAAGGGAAAAAATAAACACATAAATTTGGTTGGATGCCTGTTGGTTCAATTTTTTCCTCCTCTTTGGTCATTGCTTGTTTCTGAATTTGATATTTGTTTGTTATATTTTTCTGGTCAAGGGCCTTCCTCCTGTATTTGCTCAGAACTGGAAAAAATTACAATGCCTACTTCCTATATTGGACTTAATTTTTCTCCCCTTCTTTATGTTTATATGGAAATTAATGATTAGTTGTATATTATGTGGTTGTGAGTTCCTCTTTATAATATTTTTATTGCTTATAGGCCATAACATCGCCCTCCCTCTCTCTTCTTCTATCGCCTTAAAAGTTTATTTGCAATAGCTTTTCATAGACATATAAGTTGTGTCTTGGTGACTTGTTGGTCATGGGTTCGAATCTGGAAACAGCTTCTTTGCATATGCAAGGGTAAGGCTGCGTACAATATCCCTTCTCCTTACCTGCGCATAGTGTGGAGCCTCCGGGCAATGGGGTACGTAGTTTTTTTTTTTTTTTTTTTCATCACTATTTCTTCTACATTTTCAAGACAATTTGCTGGCAGGATTATCAGTGGGGATACTTCTATTGTGATACACAATCTTCTACCCTTATCTACTGTAATTTGTTATATTCAGAAGTTGGCTATAATTTTGTTTAATATTTTACTAGTTATACAATATAATACTATCATCATCACTCTATTTCTTGACAAGATGCTATCTACTAATTTCTTCTTTACGTGATGGAATTTAGGTTTTTTTTTCCTCCTATTGTTTTATGCTTCAGAATCCCTTTTAAAAATCTGTAAAGTGGTCTTATAAACTCCAATGAGCATATTGCAACAGCTTCTTAGGTGCTATCTTACTTATTTTTTAAACTTCCAATCTGGGATATGCTGTATAATGGGCTTCTGTTTATTTCTAATAAGATTTTAGCCCAAACATGATGACTTTGTGATACAAATTGAACTATTTAGTTTCATTATTTTATTTTTGGTTTTTAATTTTGTAATTAGGATCTTTTTGTAATTATTTTATGTTATTTAGGGATTTTATTTTGTTTTAGATTGTCTTATTCTTGCGTAGAATAGGAAGAACTTATCAAGGTGTTTGGTAATGTTGGGTCATTAAATAGGCCTACGGTGTAAACACTTGAGAATTTTTTATTATTATATAATATTGAATTTCTTTCATTCAAGTAGTATTTGATATTTGAGCTGTAGGGAAACCTTGCAATAAACGAGTACTCTAAACTTCTTAAGGGAATATCATGCTGAGAGGAGTACTCTTGGATTGTTCAACACCACTTTGTTACACTTTTTTGAAACTAGGTAGCCTGTTGTAATGAGTTTCACCTCATTTAATTTAATGCATTGCAGAAATCAGATTTTAAGTCTTTGGAACAGAGATGTCTCGCGTATTTTGCCTCTTCCTGAATGTGGAGTTAGTGATACTCATTCTGAGGATGGAAGTCCTCGTTCTTCTCTTATTAGGGAGGTCTATGCATTTCTCGATCAATATGTAAGTTTGTTCATTATGTTGTTTAGCCATCAGTTTTTGTTTCCTTTGCATGTTCACTACAAGAATATATGGATGCATATTTAGTGTGTTTGGTTCAGCTTATTTTAGTGAAATAATCACTTTTATTTGGTTAGCTTTCTGAGAGTTTTTGAAAGAAAAAAATGGTTATTTCCTGAAAATAGTTTGTTACTAAACATAGGCTAATTGAGCTTTTTCTTTAAAATATACTTATTGGCTGAGAAAAAAACAGCATATTAGTGTTTATTTGCTGGTAAAATTGCAACTTTAAAATGATAAGATCATTTTTGCAGGGTTATATAAATGTTGGAATTGCCTCTCAGAAGGACAATGTTGGAAGTAATGCAAGACATTGTTATAAACTGGTAAAAGAAAAAGGTTTTGAGGAAAGTCTCGCAGCTTCAATGGCTGACTCTGAAGATGGAGTTTCCTTTCTTGTTGGTCAGACCAAAATGTCAGATACTTCCAAAGAGATTAACAATGGTCTAACAAAGGACGGTGATGATCTAACACTTGAAGCCGCAGAAGGCATGAGGCATGCTAATGAAATGAAGACGGATTTATCAAACATGACACAACAGGTACAAAGAAAAAAAAATGATTACCAGGAAAATGACAGTTCTGTTCCTTCTTCCAACTTTCGTGATTGCAGATTGATTTCTCTGGTAGCTGAAGAGAAAAGCAATGACTCTACCTGCATAAAATCTGCCTTAGATGCTCAGGTAGGTGATCATCTGCAGTCTGATTTAGATCCTGGGAAGAGAGTAATTGTCATTGGAGCTGGTCCTGCTGGGCTAACTGCTGCTCGCCACTTGCAACGTCAAGGATTTGCTGTTTTTGTGCTTGAGGCTAGGAGTAGGATAGGAGGTCGTGTATTTACGGATCACTCGTCACTTTCTGTCCCTGTTGATCTTGGTGCTAGCATTATAACTGGTGTTGAGGCTGATGTGGCCACTGAGAGAAGACCAGATCCTTCCTCATTGATTTGTGCTCAGTTGGGTCTTGAGTTGACAGTGTTGAACAGTGATTGCCCTCTTTATGACATAGTGACAGGACAAAAAGTACCTGCAGATATGGATGAAGCATTGGAAGCTGAGTATAATAGTCTTATTGATGACATGGTATTGGTTGTTGCTCAGAAAGGTGAACAAGCAATGAGAATGTCTCTTGAAGATGGTTTAGAATATGCTCTTAAGATTCGCCGTATGGCACGCTCTGAAAGTAGTGAAGAAACTGAACAAAATAATTCTGCAGATAGTCTGTTTAATTCCAAAAAGGATAGTACTGTGGAAAAAAAACTTGGTGAGGAGATTTTGAGCCCTCAGGAAAGGAGGGTTATGGACTGGCACTTTGCTCATTTGGAGTATGGTTGTGCTGCTTTGCTTAAGGATGTTTCTCTTCCCTACTGGAATCAAGATGATGTGTATGGAGGTTTTGGGGGAGCTCATTGTATGATTAAAGGGGGTTACAGCTCTGTTGTTGAGTCTCTGGGAGAAGGACTGACAGTTCACTTGAACCATGTTGTAACAAATGTGTCATATGGTATCAAGGAACCTGGCCAGAGTAATAAAGTCAAAGTTTCTACGGCAAATGGCAATGAGTTCTTTGGCGATGCTGTCCTTGTGACTGTTCCACTTGGCTGTTTGAAGGCTGAAACTATACAATTCTCCCCACCTTTGCCACAGTGGAAATTTTCTTCTGTTCAGCGTCTTGGTTATGGAGTTCTAAATAAAGTGGTTTTGGAATTTCCTAGTGTATTTTGGGATGATGCTGTGGACTACTTTGGAGCAACAGCTGAGGAGAGAAGCAGTAGAGGTCACTGCTTTATGTTCTGGAATGTCAGGAAAACAGTTGGGGCTCCTGTTCTTATAGCATTAGTGGTTGGTAAGGCAGCTATAGATGGTCAAAATTTGAGCTCTTCTGATCATGTTAACCATGCATTGAAGGTTCTCCGTAAACTTTTTGGGGAGGATTCAGTTCCCGATCCTGTTGCTTATGTTGTGACTGATTGGGGTAGGGATCCTTTTAGTTATGGTTCTTATTCTTATGTTGCTGTTGGAGCATCTGGAGAAGACTATGATATAATAGGGAGACCAGTTGATAACTGCTTGTTTTTTGCTGGTGAAGCAACATGCAAAGAGCACCCAGATACTGTTGGTGGTGCAATGATGAGTGGACTACGAGAGGCTGTTCGCATGATTGACATATTGAGCAGTGGAAATGATTATATTGCAGAGGTGGAGGCATTGGAAGCTGCTCGGGGACAGTTAGACACTGAAAGGGATGAAGTTAGGGATATAATAAAGAGACTTGATGCATTAGAGCTTTCTAATATAATGTACAAGAACTCTTTAGATGGTGCTCAAATTTTAACCCGGGAAGCTTTGTTAAGGGAAATGTTCTTTAATACGAAAACCACTGCTGGGCGCTTGCATGTGGCCAAACAATTGCTAACTCTTCCTGTTGGAAACTTGAAGTCTTTTGCTGGAAGTAAAGAGGGGCTAGCCATTCTCAATTCATGGATACTGGTATTATTTTATCACTTGATGCATTATTTCCAAACTATTGTGTAATATATTTTTGAAGAAATAATAAGCCATTGTTTCCCCAAATTTAAGCTAAACCATATACATGTTATTGATCTTATGGTTATGGAATTTCCTAGATTACGGACTTCATGATTCACATCTCAATGTAGGACTCAATGGGGAAGGATGGTACCCAACTCTTGAGGCACTGTTTGCGTCTTCTTGTCCGTGTTTCGACTGATCTTCTTGCTGTACGATTATCAGGTAGTTATTTTATTTATTTATTTTGTAATTTATTTGTTGCATGAATTTATATTAGTCTATGCATGCAAATGCATGCAAGTTTATTTACTTCCTCTGTTCCTATTTATAAGACCCAAGTTTGAATGGGTGCATGTTCCTTTTTATAAGACCCAATCTATAATGTTTATTGCATTAATTATTTTTAGACTAGAAATACCCCTCATTAAAAGATGAGAGAAAATATATTGACAAACAATTAGAAGAGAGAGAAGTATTAATAACAATGATAGTTTTGGAAACAGTTATAAATTTTAGACAAATTTATTTCTATCAACTAAATTAACCTCTTTTCTTAATCTTGATGAATTAGGTAATTGAGTCTTATATATAGGAACAGAGGGAGTATTTATTTTTGTGCTGTATCTCATCTAATACTTTTGAGGGAGAAATAGATGGTTAATTGGTTGGGACTTGGTTTGGGTGAGATGTTTAGATTGATGTCAAACCTAGTTTGTGTCTTTTCTTACTATTATCAATTTCTATCACACAATTAGCCTAATGGAACTATGAATTATCAACGGGAAGATATATTATGCTCCTGTAGATGATTGTGTTGGGATGGAGTCACAAAAATACGATGTCTACAGTTTCCCTTGTATTTGTGTTTATCTTTTTTATTATTGGGTGTAGGAATGGGGAAAACCGTGAAGGAAAAAGTTTGTGTACATACTAGCCGTGATATTCGTGCTATAGCAAGTCAGTTGGTCAATGTATGGCTTGAAGTTTTCCGTAAGGAAAAAGCTTCTAATGGTGGATTGAAGATATCAAGACAAACAACTGCTGTAGATTTATCAAAGAGAAAATCTGTAAAAGATTCAGCCTTGGGAAAGCCACCTCTGGGCACATATCATGGTACCATTGAGAATAAAGGAGGCTTGCTGAATCCCACCTCTGCTGGAAGCAATTCACCTTCCACTGCACATGTGAAGAAATTGCACAGCAAACAAGGAAGACAACCAGCAGCATATGACTCAAGGCACGAGGTCAGTTCTTCCAGGTCTAAAGGTTCAATAGACACAGTAGTTGCTGAGAAGGAGGATAACCTCTGCACTATATCTGAAGAAGAACAGGCTGCTATAGTTGCTGCAGAAGCTGCGCGAGCTAAAGCTCTTGCTGCTGCTGAGGTTTGTTTCCCTTGGAACTTTAGTTTTATTGTCATGAATCTATTGTTATGGTGCTTCTGAAGATCAGTTGATAGTTATAATCTAAATTGTTTGATCACTATCCCTTATATCATTTTGCTAGATTTCATAATATGATGAGGTTTTGGGTGCAGTCAATTATAATGTGATTGTGCAGTAAAAATGTCTTGCTGGGATTCAAATTTGCATGGTATGAGTGAATGTAAGCCAATTTTCTTGGCTTGAGTTTGACTCAAACAAGGGTTGCAAATCTTTTAGCTCAGTTCTTTAGCTTCTAGTTCCCTTCCTGTTACAACTTATATTCGATATTAGGTTTTAAAGAATTACATGTGATTTATGAACCTATGGTCAAATTTACCTTAATAAGGTTGTTTATTATGTATTAAATTTTAATTTAATTCACTGCAGCTTGTTTATTGAATAAATCAGATTGTCCAGCTCAAGTTCAACTCATTTGATTCACAACCCTGGCTCATTGAGACTTGAGCTTTGAGCAACTTGTGAACCTGCTTGTTTATTGCTAGCCCTAATTGTAGAGACATATACTTGGATAACATTTGGCTTGGCTTTTGGATCATAGAAACTACTTAAAAGTTAAAAACAAAACAATAAAATTAAAGTTAAAACAGATTGGTAATATAGTTTTTGACTTAAATATGTTTTAGTCTGTTTAAAATTAGCGAGGTTTGATTTTAGTCCTTATAAAATTTTTCCTTTGGTTTTCATCCCTCAAAAAGATAAAATTGCTTTGGTCCCTACTGTTATGTCATGTGACACTTGTTAACGGCTTATGTGTTTACCGGAAGGTCAAGTGACCATCCCAGGTAACACTCGTTAGTGTTTGTGATACCTTCAAAACTTTTCAAAATCCCTAAAATAAATGTTATTTATCTACCTTAAAATGAACTTTAGGGACCAAATGTAATAGTGATTTCAAATTTTGGAGGGCTCAATTTTATTTTTTTTTACAGGGACCAAAACAAAAAATTCGCTCATTATAGGAACTGAAATCAATAATTTTAAATTTGAGTGATGAAAACAAAGAAACAATTGTATAGGTACCAAAATCAAAACATGCTCATTTTATAGGGACTAAGCATATTTAAGTCATAAATTTTTTAGCTTTAAAGTTAAGTTAAAAATTCTTGGGTAGTGTGTTCTTGGTGATAGAATTTGGAATGGAGGAGAAGGAGAATGAGAAACTCCTAAATATCAACATATCTAAAAGCTCTTTTTCCTAATGTTCTCTTATTAAGAAAAAACCCCTTTTTTAAGAGCTTTTGTATGATCGTGTTTACCATAGCTTCTGTTTCTAAGGAGGAAAGAAGTCCAAAATAAGTTTCCCTTGATGTACTGTTGTAGTATCATAAACTCTTACGGCTTGTATGGCTTTACCAGATTAAATTAAAATTGTTTGTTTGGTGAATAGTTGGCAATTCAGCTATAAATTTATACTAATTGCTTATGCTTATACCCAGACAGATCCATTGGTCCTCAAGAGTTGGATTACTCATTTTGCCACCTCAAATTGGCTTGTTATATGCGTCTCCGATTTCTTCGTGAAAATTTCCAGATGACTGCCTCATGCTTTGTTGATTGATTGTGTTGTAGTTTTATTTGTAACTTCCTCCCCTTGCCTGGTTAATACATGCAGTGTATGATCCTTTTTCGTGAAAATCCTTTCTGGTTTGTCTATTCTTGCATCATTGTTTTCTCCATAGATCTTGCTCAATGAAGCACTAAACCTTCAAGGGAGGAGCCATGTCCACTTGCAACTTGTGATGTGTCACTTCAACACCTCTATATAATTCTTTTTGGGACAATTTTTTTTTTTTATTTGGAATTTGTTAGATGCTTACTGAACATGTGTTATGCATTAATACACTAGGCAAACTTGAGCTTTATTTAATATGTTAATTGATGTTTTCACATGTTTGTGACTGTGTATAAGTACATATGTATTTATACAAGGTTAATTGTTTGTCTGATGTCAAAATATGCATTGATTATTGTATTACCTCTTGATAGATCCTATGCTTCCTTTCACTATTTGGTTGCCATGTTCATTGAAGATTCGGTGTTTCTTCTTTGCAGGCATATGCCTCTGCAGAAGCCAGATGTAATACTCTGTTACAGCTTCCAAAGATACCCTCATTCCACAAATTTGCTAGACGTGAACAGCCTTCACAAAATGACGAGTGTGATAGTAGAAAAAGATGGCCTGGTGGTGTTTATGGAAGGCAAGATTGTATTTCAGAGATTGATTCTAGGAATTGCAGGGTTAGAGACTGGTCTGTTGATTTCTCCGCTGCTTGTGTCAACCTTGATAATTCCAGAATGCCAGTTGATAACCTTTCACAGAGGAGTCATTCAAATGAGATTGCCAGCCATTTGAATTTCAGAGAGCACTCAGGAGAAAGTGTTGCTGGGGACAGCAGTATATATACAAAAGCTTGGATTGACACAGCTGGTGTTATTGCAATTAAAGACCATCATGCCATAGAGAGATGGCAATCTCAAGCAGCTGCAGCTGATTCTTATTTTTCCAACCCATCTATTGATTTGAAGGATGAAGAGGATTCAAATGCCTGTTCGAAGTTACCCAGCTGGAAGCGTGATGGTATTGCAAATGAGAGCTCTATTTCACAGGTTACTGTATATAAGAAGGCTCAAAAAGGTCATTCACGAGGAGCAGATCATATTAAACAGGCTGTTGTGGACTATGTTGCATCACTACTTATGCCTTTGTATAAGGCAAGGAAACTAGACAAGGATGGATACAAGGCTATAATGAAGAAAAGTGAAACAAAGGTAATTTTTATCCTTCACTTCTTTGCTTCTTTCTGTTAAAATTATGTTGTTTTATGTATAGAGGGAGGAAGAGAGATAAAAGAGAATGAAATGCTATTTGATATTAACTGAGACGTATTATTGATATGTTTGATATATTCATAAAACTTAAAAGTTGGTTACACTAATCAAAATCCTAACTAATTAGGAAAACAAATCATCATAAGGTAAAGAAATACAGTAATTAATCCTATGATAATGAAACAGAAAAATTAATTCTGGAGGATAATCTAAGGTTTGGTGGGATATGAAAAGATATTTTTGAATATTTCCATATATTCTAACACTTTCTATTTGTTAAATTAAGAAAGTTTTACTGTGATCTGGTAGGTAGTAGGTTATAAGGAATAACTGATCTAGAATATCATCTTGAGTGAAATATGCTGTTCATCCTTTTTGTAACTTTCTGTGTACAAGTTTCAGGTCATGGAGCAAGCCACAGATGCAGAAAAAGCCATGACTGTTCGTGAGTTTCTAGATTTTAAGCGAAAGAATAAGGTCATTTTCTGTTACTTCCCATGTCATACTTCAATCTACTAATCATATCTCACTTCTGCAAAATATATTCTTCTAGTAAATGTTATTTATGTTACTTAAGTAGTTAAGTTGGCAATTGGCATGATTTACTGACTAAACACCAGCTTTTCGAGGGGTGGGGTGGGGTTAGCTGCAAAGGTTAGGAGGTGTTTAGAGAGTGGGGGTGGAGGAAGAAGAGGGAACAGTATAATATAAGGGAGAATGAGTAGTAGAAAACAAAAACAACTTAGAGATGTTCTGATTTTTTTATTTTGAAAACTGAAGAAAAGAGATTATTTTTTAATATAGTTTTCAAAAACTACTATTTTTTTGTTATATTTTTTTGGTTTGTAAAAACAAATAGTTTTAAAAAATAGGAAACAAACATGCCCTTGATCATTTATTTAATTTTTTTAATGGTTGTTAGGCTATTGGAGACTCATGTGTGCTTCTAACATTCTCTTTAATTACATACTTCCTCACTGACTTTCGTTGGATGTCCAACATACAGATTCGCTCCTTTGTGGATGTATTGATTGAGAGACACATGACAACGAAACCAGACATGAAATCTTAATGCTCTATGGATGGAATAGTCTGTACTTTGTTGTACGTCTTTGTTAAAAGTTGCCATATTTTGGTTCTTCCTACTTCAGTTCTCAGTTTTGGTGGCCATGGGCATGTTCTCATATGAGCACCTCGATCTGCCTGTGTAAATGATCTAGAAGGTACAATTAAAAAGAAACAAAACTTGATCGATTCAAATCAAGCGGCTTCTAAGGAAATTCCTTGTCGGCTTGTCCTATCAACTTTGAACAGCATACTGAATACTGATGGTAGATTGCCAGTAAACAGGCCTCACTACCTCTATAAACAGACTCGTTGCAAATATCAGTTAGATGTTCAGAGTGATGGACATTGGCAGGTTTGAAGATGACAGCAGGTTGCATTCATCTGTCGTTTAATATATCATGTTTCATTGAGGTTTATACCTTTGAAGATTGAAAACCTTTACCCCATTTTTATTAAAGGGGTTTCTATAGGGCAAGACATTAAATGACCTTATCAATTTCTTCTATTTGTACAGCTTAGCATTGTTCTAGTGATGACAACCATACATATCCATTTTCTATGTCCTACTAGGAACATTTAACATCAAATTACTAACTTTTTTTCTTCATTCTCCAAAGCGGGGAAAGAATTATGCCAGCTTTTGTAAGATACATGATTACTTAATTATTTTCTCCTCCTTCTGTCTCATTCTCGTCTTGTATGTTTGTGTTGCACATGAAGGACCACCCTTTTTATTTATAGTTTAGTCAGCTTTCTCGGGTGTGCTTAAAATAATTAAAAAGATAGATTGCCTCCTTGGCAAACGAGCTCTTCAATTTAACTATAATTATGGTTCAAAAGATTGTGCCATAGGGATGCCCAACAGCCCAAGTCTTTTATATTGTTGTGTACTGTGTATAATTCGTGGGCTGCTGTTCTATCTTGGCCGTTCTCTTGTACTAATTATTGCTTACACCTCTTCCTATGGTTGCTAGGCTGAGAAAGATCATGTCAATCACTAATGGGAGGAACTAGGTATTGTGTCTTTTCCCTATGTTTTGATGTTTATCGGAACTCTTGTCTTCTTCAGAGCCAATATTCAGGTGTCTTCTGTTTTCTTAAATGTATGTCCTTTCATTCAAATGTTTATTGCAACTCTTGGTGTTGAGGTGGATGGCCTTGTTATGATTCTATTGTTTTTGTTTCTGCTGCAGACTGTCTTCATGCCAGCAGTATGTAATATTGGATTAAAAAATGTCAGCTGCCGGGGAAATTAAATTCCACTAGGTGTATCTAGGGGGTGAGTATATTTTTGGCTCTGGATTGCATTACAGGCAATTTCCCCCCCTCTAAATTTTCCTGAGTTCCCCCTCATTGGTTGCTAAGGATTTTTGTGATGTTTATTAAGTTATATTTTTTGATTCACTAGGGGAATGACCCAAATTTTTAGTGATGCTATTTCAAATTGCCTTGAATACCCCAACGGAAAATTACCCTCATACTTTTATTTCATATGCATTTCTGGTATGATTCATTATCATTTGAAACTTTCGTTTGACGGCTACAAGATTGTATGATTCAGTTCATTTGTTTTGTTATATCATCTTTACATAACAATTTTGTCTTGTGTCAAAGTATATTATATTGATCTTCATGATATTTGATGATTTTATGTGGAAATGGGATCAAGGCTCTCTAATTACCTTGTAGATGAATCACAAGCATGTTGCAAATTTATTTGTTTTAGGTGGATTGCCAACTCTAACTTGTATCTTGAGATCAACTATGGATATGCTCTTGAATCGGTCAATGGGGGATACAAGTGCAGGTTGTCGTGCTTTGAAATCTACACGATGAAACTGGCAGTCTGCCATCGTGCATTACTTTTTATAACCAAAGATTTGCTTATAAATTCTATTGCTCATGCAGTTTGATTTTTTAAATTAAGCTAGCTCAGCTTCTATTATCGGCTTTAACCTGAGGCTTGCATTTAATTTGGAAAATGAGATGTTTGATGCTGAATGACGCAATTACCAATTTTCTGAGTTATCGATCAATAATAATAGCTAAAGTAAATGAAAGGCTATGATCAAACTTCGTAGGAATGTACATATGTTGTACAAAGGTGTATTTGTCGATACTGATCGCAATGTATGATTTAAAAAGAAACCGAAAGTTAACCACGGGAAAACATTTCTTGATGAAAAATGTAAAAATTAAATGGTTAAGATAAAAAATAAATGTATGGTTTTTTTAAGTAATTATGTGATTACCAAATAATTTAATTTTGACCATTTATGATTTGTATTTATACATCTTATTGATACAATAAGAAAGGTTCATACGCGCGCACACACATGCTAAAATCTACGTGTATTATTTTAAAAAATAAATACATATAGCTTGGCATATTTTAATTTTAACAATCTAATTCTGTATTGAGATTTTTTACTTTTATCTTAAACAAGTCAGTTAGCCGTGGGGTCGTATTCGAATTTATGTTTGTCTTTAATAATTTATTATTTTCTTCAAAATAAACCAAAAAATATAAAAAAAATCAAATATTTTGAATATAATCAAGCAATAGAAAAATATATTTATATTTTTAAATTTAAAAGGAAACCAACATGAAATTAAATTTAAAAAATAGTGTATATATATATATATAAATAAGTAATTATTTTTTATCAAATGTCACAATGTAAAAATATCATTATAAATTTAATTATTTATCAGTTGATTGAAAATGATACATGAATTATTATAATTCTCCTATTACACGTTTTCAGTTTCTATAAATAAAAAAACTAATTAATTTCTTTTATCTCACGATATATCATTTCATATATTATAAAATATATAAATAATTATTATTCTATTTTAATCTCATGTCTAGTCAGTTATCCATGTATTTGCACCGATTGTATTGATATTTATTCATAATTTAAAATTACTCTTATATATTATTTTAAAATAAAATATATAGTAATAACCTAAGTCTTATATGACAATAAGCATTTTTTTAGTAATCTATTTATTTTTAAATAAAATATAAACTAATGAAACAATCCGGGTTTTTATCTTTTATTTAAAACAAAAAAATTTATATAAAAAATTAAATAAATTTAAAAAGAGTAAATATATTTATATTTTTTTTAAAAAAATATATAATATTTTAGTAGTTGAACTTCTTTAAATTTGTCATCATAAAAATTGCAAACTTGGTTTGCTTTTCAGTTGTAAAGTTATAACACATAATTGCCTCGTCTTAAGCTATGATAAGATATGAGAATAAGATAATAGTAAAATGGGATACGAGTGTGATCAATTTTAATCATATTATATATTTGGTGTGCATCGAATAATAAACCATACAATAGATATAATGTATAAAATGTATTCAAATGAGAAAATTGTTGTTTCATTCAACTTATACATAATTATTAGATTTTTGTCATGTTGAAGCACACTTGTATATAAAATTAAAATTTAATTAAAATAAATATGATTTATTAAATATATAATTTTTTAATTTCATTTTTGAAATATAAAAGTAATAATTAATTATTACAATATAAATTTTGATAATATAATTATACTTCTGTTATGAATTATTTATAAATGAGTATATTCAGTAATAATAAATAAATATTTACTTATTAATGAAATTAATTAAATAATTATTTACTAATAAATTGCAAATTATTTTCCATAAACTATTTTATTTACCAAAATTTGGATGAATTATGACTATTTTATATAATGCGATAAGGAAACATCCAATATTACAGGTTTCAAGTATGATTGTCTCCTATTAATGATTTATAGCCTCTATAATAAAAAAAAGATAGAACTAAATTAATTTATGATATTATTGATGAAGTAATATAAAATATTTTATGAATATCTGATAAATTAATTTATTATATATTTATGTAAAAAATACTTAACATTAATATTTAATTGCTGATTAATAAAAATTTCATTTGTGATATTATTAACATAGAGTCAAAAGATTATGTAACAAATATATAAATAATTATATAAATATTAATAAAAAAATAATTTATGATTTAATTAATCATAGAGTCAAAAAATATTATTTTGTAATAAAAATATTAACTAATTATATTAAATATATATGCAGAAAAAGAGTTATGTCAGCTATATTTACTTAATTCAAACAAAATTATTTCTCATGAATGAAATTTATGGTCTCTACCATAAAAAATTAAAACTAATTTTATTTATAATATTATTAATGAATTAATTTAAAAATATCATGTGATAGACATATATTTAATAAATAATTTAAATATATCTTATTATATATTTATATGATTTTTTATTATATAAATATTAATCAACTAATTTTTCTATATGAAGTTATTAAACAAAAAATCTAATATTATTTTGTAATAAATAAATTAACTAATTACCCTTAAATTACTCATTACCATAAATATTTCAATCTCATAAATAAAAATCATTCAACAAATTTTTTGATACAATTTCTAAGTAAATTAAAATAATTTTATAAAATTTAAAAGTAAGAAAATATTATTGAGTCACAATGTTGAGTTTTGATAAATGACAAAAATATTCTTCCAATGTATAAGGGTCGCAATTTAAGAAAGAAATCATAAAGACCAAAAGAGTAGACAAATTTGAAAGAGAAAGAGAAAATAAAAAAAGTTTTAAAAGAAAGAGAAAAATTTGAAAAAGAAAGAGAGAGAAAATGTTGAGGAGAGGTTTGATAAATGACCAAAATATCCTTCCAATATATAGGTGACATAATTAAAAAAATAAAATTAAAAAGAAAGAAAGCGAAAAGAAAAAAAAACAAAAGTTAAAGAGAGAGAGAAAGAAAAGTTTTGAAGAGAGAGAGAAATCTAAATAAGAAAGAGAGAAAAATATTACGTGAGTATTTGATAAATGACTATAATATCTTTTCCAATGTAATGTATAGGTGTCATAATTTAAGAAAGAAAACTTAAAAAGAAAAAGAAGGAAAAAATGTTAGAGAGAGAGAGAAAAAAAAGTTTTGAAAAGAAAGAAGGAGAAAAATTTGAAAAAAAAGAGAGAAATTGTTTAGTGAACATGGTAAATGACCAAAATATCCTTTTAATATATATATAGATATATGTCATAATTTAAGGAAGAAAACTTAAAAAGAAATAAAACATTAAAAGA
>PYAF01001516.1:770242-808142 GCA_007407185.1 Glycine tomentella | reverse complement strand
CCAATACATAGGTGTCATAATTTTTTTTAAAAAAGATTAAAAATATATTTTTTATAGACTAAAGATTTTATATATAAAATATAAATATAATAAAATATCAGATAAATCAAAGCACTTTTTAAGAACTATTAATATAGGGGAATGTTTTTAAAAGTTTTTCTTGAATGAGAGCCATTTTAGTAGTACTCTCTTTAAGCGACATGTCTTATCATAATCTCATATATTAATCATCTTAATTTTTAAATTAAATTTTAATTTTTTAAAAAATATTAAAATGGTAAAAAAATAACATTGTACCACAATATAAACTATTGATTGTAAGTCCAAAATATAATTTATATGCTCAATAATATTTATTTATTATAAGTTTTTTAACTATAATATAATTGATTTATTATAAATTTGAATCATATAAAAATATTTATTCCTCCCCTTGTGAATTTTTCAAAACATAATCTGATCTTAGATATAATTAATTAAGTATTTGTTGTTTTATTGTTAAAAGGAAAAGAATTAAAAAAATTGAGGTCCATAATTTATATATATGCGTCATTGGGCGCGTAAGCGGTTTCTGGCATCTTTGTGTACTTTTTCCCTCAGTCTCGCATTGTTTTATTTTTTATTATTATTCCAATCAATCAATCATAATATCCAGTCAGCGCCGGTCAGAAACAGAGACAGGTTTAGTTGGTTAGTTTGTTGAAGAGGAGAATGGCAGAAGACATCGGCAACAGCAACCTCGAATCCTCTGCTGCTGCTTCAACAACCTCCCGAGGTTTCTGGCCTTCCGTCTTACGTTGGATCCCCACTTCCACCGACCACATCATCAATGCTGAAAAACGCCTTCTTTCTCTTGTCAAGTACGCCCCCATTTTTCTCTTCTGATCATATATGATTCACTTCCAATCTCTTACTCTGATGTTTTCCTTTTCTTTTTTTGCAGGACTCCATATGTTCAAGAACAGGTCAATATAGGTTCCGGTCCACCTGATTCCAAAGTTAGATGGTTCCGTTCATCGACCAATGAACCAAGGTTTATTAACACAGTTACGTTTGACAGTAAGGATGATTCTCCTACGCTGGTGATGGTTCATGGATATGCAGCGTCGCAGGGTTTCTTTTTTCGCAATTTTGATGCCCTTGCCTCCCGTTTCAGAGTGATTGCTATTGATCAACTTGGGTCAACTTTGCTTCTCTTCATTCACCATTCCAAATTAGTGTTTTTTGCAAACTGATTATTCAATTAGACACTTTTTTTTTTTTTTTTTTTTTTTTTTGCAGTTGGGGTGGATCTAGCAGGCCTGACTTTACATGCAGAAGCACTGAAGGTCAGAACCATAGTTGATTCAGAATTTGGAATGTTTAATTTTGTTGCTTAACTTGAATTTACTGTGGCAAAATGCTAAACTTCTTGATATAACAGAAACTGAGGCGTGGTTCGTTGATTCTTTTGAGGAATGGAGAAAGGCCAAAAACCTGAGCAATTTTATACTGCTTGGGCATTCTTTTGGTGGTTATGTTGCTTCCAAGTATGCACTTAAGGTGAATTTCTTTCTACATTGCGTTAAAATGACTTGTTTGGTTTTCTTCCTTTTTAGATTGTTGTTCTGATGTAATCTTAAAACTTATATATAGCACCCTGAGCATGTAAAGCACTTGATTCTGGTGGGACCTGCTGGATTTTCATCAGAATCAGAAAGAATTACGAAGTTGTTATCAACATGGAAAGGATCAATCCTGAACCAAATATGGGAATCTAATTTTACACCTCAGATAATTATCAGGTAGAATTACAGTATCCCTATTTTTTCCATCCTCTTTTATGTATACTTCATCATTTTTCTTAATCTATAGCTATGAAGGAAACATCATTTTCAGAAAAAGAAAAATGTCGAGACAGTAGGAAATAAAAGCCACTCCTTTATTATTTCAGTTCTTTTGCCTGCCTTGGTGTACATATGGTTGGGTTTTGAAAGTTTTTTTGATTACTGTGTCTGATTATTTGATCACCAGATGCATGAACACCCAAATCTTAAAAATGTTTTCAAATAATGTCAAGTTGTCATTGAGATTATATTTTATATCTGATGATAATATGCACAATACATTTTATTTACATTTTCAGGTTAATGTTTCTGATTCTTTGTCTTTGTTACCTCTGCTAGTGGCATTGTTACTGAAGTAGACAGCAACTATTGACTTAAATTCATATTCTCTTTATTGAATGATGGGTGGTGTTAAATATTATCCCTAGGTAATCGATGGAATCATTTTGTATAGAACTTTTTTGCTCAGTCTAGTTACTTTCATATGGAACCTACTTCTGGTGTTGCAAATTGTTGCATTGCAATATTCCTATCAAATATGTTGGGTGGTTGGTTGCAGACTTGCAGTGAAAGAGAGGGGGAGGGGTTATCTCTGTCTAATATTTTTCCTCATATTTTATGGCAGAGGTTTAGGTCCTTGGGGTCCTGGAATGGTTCGTAAGTATACAAGTGCCAGGTTTGTTACATATACAACTGGGGAAATGCTGGCAGAATCTGAATCGAGTTTACTGACAGGTATGGTTAGCTTGATAACCATCAATACATGGTTTAGCTGTAAGACTATATTTCTTATTTGGAGTACTCATAACAGTATATTTCCTTGTTTTTTTTTTTTTGCTGTTACAGATTATGTTTACCATACTTTAGCAGCCAAAGCCAGTGGCGAGCTGTGCTTAAAATATATATTTTCATTTGGAGCACTCCCGAGGTCACCTCTACTTCACAGGTTTGGTGATCATCTTCCTGCTATGTTGATTATTGAATTAACATTACATTTCTGCACTTCTACATCAAAATACAATGTCTTTTAACTGGAGGTTGTTATTAGTAAATCAATGTTATTCAGACAGCATTTGTGGGTTGATTCAATATGGAACTCCTATAAGAAATTGTAAACGAGGCTATGAGGTTTGAAAATCCTATTTAAACATCCAAAATTTTGAACTTGTAAAAGTTTTACCACATAATTTTCTACTGCTATGCCATATGGCCATGTGGTTTAGCCGAGGTCGTGTCAAGACTTTAATTTCTCTATAGCTTCAAATTAACAACTCCTCTTATACTTGATTTATTACGTGTTCTCTTGACTTGGGCGTATGTGATGTTTTTAACATCCATTTCTCTCTGTTTTCACAGTGCATCAGAGTGGAAGGTGCCCACCACCTTTATATATGGTTTTCAGGACTGGATGAATTATGAAGGTGCGCAAGAAGCTCGCAAACAAATGAATGTTCCATGTGAAATCCTTAGGGTTCCCCAGGTATCTCACTTTCTCCATTACCCCCAAACAGTGAAGCAACTTCAATATGAACATTATTTGGACTAACAAACTTCATTTACTTGTTGCAGGCCGGGCACTTTGTGTTCATTGACAACCCAAGTGGCTTCCATTCAGCAGTGTTTTATGCTTGTAGAAGGTTTCTTAGGTCTGATCAAGACAGTGAATCCCTTCCTGAAGGGCTAACCTCTGCATAGAGTATATAATCTTGTGTAGTGCTGTCTATGAGCATGATTAAAATTAAATTCCTTTAATTCAAGCCATGATGGAAATTTACAGTTGCAAGGGCAATTCAAAATATAATGATGTGTAATATATTTTTCATTACTGAAACATGTGCTCACTATAACTGGCTATTAGGTTGTTTATTTATTGTGTTATCAATAGAAATTTAGAATAAACTATAATATAAATACAATTATACAAACTCATTCTTTACATATATACAGTTATTTTTTGATGATCTCAATTGTTTGGTTGAAGAATAAGAAAAGAGAAAGATAAGAAAGAAAAATAAAATAATTTGAGAAATCTTGTAGCATGGTTGGTATAGATTAATTTTTCTCCAAAAATAAATAATTTTTTTAAAATAATTTTAAATAATACGTACGCATTATCTTGGTTGAACCTTTTTTTATTTATTAAAATATCATATCATATAGACAGTGATTATCATATTTATAGACAGCTTTCCGGCACTTTTTACCCTCACTCTAGTCTAGAGAGTCAAGAGGAGGATTTAATTTATATTAGAAAATAAATTAAATAATTTTAATTATTGACAAAAACATTAAACCGAAACCCAACGCATATATCAGCAGTCAGAACATGGAAGTGCAACTGAAGTTTCTAATTTGACAAGGATGCATCTTAGTGAGGATAACAAAGATGAGTATGCAGATTTCTAATTTCTATATTGATAGGCCAAAGCTGCATCCTGTGGGACACAATTGATAATCTCATCTCCATATCCAGTTAACGTAAAACAAATAAGTAGAATCATGTAAGAAGAAAAAACAAAAGTAGAATCATGTGCAACCTAGTGGGTGTTTCATGTTAAAGACGAATTTAAAATTAATTTTGGTAGAATTGATTTTGAATTAAAATAATTTTAGATAGTTTATATTCCAAAATTTTATATTAAATTCTATTTCTAATTTAATTTTATAACAAAGATATTTAAATATAGATTACATCATTCAAAATTCATTTTATCAACATCCATTCAAAATCACACTTAGATTTAATGGTTTTTACTAACAACATAAAGTTATTTAGAATTTTTTTAATAAAACAAACTTAATATTCTAATGGCCAAAATCTCTAGAGTTTGAAAAGCAACTACATACGATTTCAATCCTAGATGAACTTCCGTGATTCTAGGGGATTTGATTCGGAAAATCCTCCTTTTTATTTTTTATAATTTTTCTTTTGTCATACTCCTCTAAGAGATTTTTAACTAATTTAGAATTTGATCAAAAATAAATAAAATATAATAAACAATTATTTATGTCAAGAATTAAATCCATAATATATTAATTCAATCACTTAATTCTCATTAAAAATATGTTTACATAATTTCACAAATATGTTTTGAAAATTAATTCTCATTAAAATATTTTGAAAAAATAAATTCAAAGATTAAAAAAAAGATGCTAAGAGAAAAAAAAATTGTGAATAAAACCCCAAAATATAAAAATACTATTAACTAGTGCCTTTAAAAATAGTAATAGTATGCAGTTTTTATTTGAAAAAGTAATAACACACTCTTCAGTAATCTTTAGTGCAACAAGTAAAAATGTTCTATTTATTAATTATTTAACCATGCTATTTAGAAAGAGTAAAGATTATTCAGACCTACAATTACAAATATTAAGATCAGAATTTTAAGTTAGAACTTAGAACTACTGTGTTCCAATATTCGACGATTATGGTATTAACTGAAAATAATTGGCCACATTTTATTTCCATTCCCAACTTTTTACCGGTCAGTGAAGATTATTTATTAATTTGACTGATAATTAATATTCGTTAAAAATTTGATGTATTATTTTAATTAATTTTTCATTTTAATTATATATTTTTATATTTAATTCTAAGACGTTATAAAAAAAATGAAATTTAATATTATTTGCACTAATGACTTAAAGTTTCAGTTACATTTATTTATTCCATTTCCATAAAATCTTCCCATATATTTTGTAAAAATATAAATATAAAATAGTGAATCCAATAAACCTTTTCATAGCGACTTACGATACGATAGTGTTAGTTTAGCAGCAGGGTTTAAGTTCAATGGAAACGGTGCTCCCTCGCGCTGGCCTCGTTCTCTGCATTCCGCACCCAACAACGACACTACACTGTTTCACAAAACCTAACAAACTCCTCCGTTCATCCTCCCGCGGCGGCGCTTCCTTATCCGCCACCAGCAAATGGGCGGAGCGCCTCATTGCAGATTTCCAATTCCTTGGCGACGCCGCCACTCTCAGCCCCTCCTCCGTCCCTCCCCGCCTCGACCCTCCGGAGCGCTACGTCTCCATCCCTCTCGACCTGTACCGCGTCCTCGGTGCCGAATCGCATTTCCTCGGCGACGGCATTCGCAGGGCCTACGAGGCCAAGTTCTCGAAGCCTCCTCAGTACGCCTTCAGCAACGACGCTTTAATCAGCCGCCGCCAAATCCTCCAAGCCGCCTGCGAAACCCTAGCGGACCCTGCTTCTAGAAGAGAGTACAATCAAGGCCTCGTCGACGACCACGAAGACTCCGCCATTCTCACTCAAATCCCTTTCGACAAAGTATAATTCACTCTATCGCAAATTCGATCTCTAACTGTTTTAATTGTGCAATTCGTGTCGTTAAGAGAAATGTTGTTGTGGAAGCAATGCATTATACTTCAATTGTACAGTTAGAATTGTTCAGGATCAAATTGGCGGAAAAAAAAGAATAATATGTCGATAGTAGGGACTAAAAGTGTAATTAATTAAGGCTTCTATTTTCTATTCCTATTTCTTAATGGAATGTTGTTTGATTTCTGGTTGGTTTCATTGGTGACTGAAATGGTTGGTTGGTAGGTTCCTGGAGCGTTGTGTGTGTTGCAGGAAGCTGGAGAGACAGAGCTTGTGCTTGAGATTGGGCAGGGTTTGCTTAGGGAGAGGTTGCCGAAGACGTTTAAGCAGGATGTTGTGTTGGCTATGGTGCTCGCTTTTGTTGACGTGTCAAGGGATGCTATGGCTTTGTCCCCACCGGATTTCATTGCGGCCTGTGATATGCTCGAGAGGGCGTTGAAACTTTTGCAGGTGACTCGCACTCTTATATGCTCCGTTGGTTCCTTTAAACACAATATAAGTAATTAATAGAATAAATAATATATGCACCGATGGTGTAAGGATTTTTTACATTGTCATCGAATCACAGATCGCCATATAAAGTAAATTTGTTGACTTTTCTAATAACTATTTAAAAGTCAAACCAAGGATGATTACTAATTGGTTGACATTGTAAACTTTTACACGGACTGTGCATGCTAATTGAAATCTTTTAGGTGTGGTGATTTTGCTGGACATCAACACTTTTTACTTCTGCCCTCTGCCATGTATGGCTGTGCCTGAATAACCAATTCATCATAAACTCATACCAAATAGTTGTTCAACATCAACATCAACAACACTTTTAACGCAAACTAATTGGGGTTGGTGGTAGATGAACCCAATGATAGATACGAGGTTGAAAACAAGAAGATAAAAAAAAAGAAAGTAAGATAAAAGAAAAGAAGGGAGAAAGAAGGAGGGGGGGAGATCAAATAGTTTTTCTGAAATTAAAATTATTTTTTAACTTCTTGATATGGCATTTATAAGGCAATGCGTTAAAACATAATGTGTATATAATATATCTTGAAGATTTCTATGTTGTAGTTGCATTGCAATTGCTGTACAATAACCTATCTGATCATGTAGGAAGAAGGGGCAACCAGCCTAGCTCCAGATTTACAAGCACAAATAGATGAGACGCTAGAAGAGATAACCCCACATTGTGTTTTGGAACTTTTAGCCTTGCCTCTTGATGACGAACATCGAGCACGGAGGGAGGAAGGTCTTCTTGGTGTCCGTAACATTTTGTGGGCGGTTGGAGGAGGGGGTGCAGCAGCAATTGCTGGGGGTTTCACCCGTGAAGACTTCATGAATGAGGCATTCTTACTCATGACAGCGGCTGAACAGGTGTTCATAAACCATTTTTGCATATTTTTCTTTTTACTTTCGTGTTTATTTATAAAGAGTTTTCATTTATCATTTTCTTCTTACCCTCAATCTTCTTTTGAAGGTTGAACTTTTTGTAGCCACACCAAGTAATATTCCAGCTGAAAGTTTCGAAGCATATGGAGTTGCACTTGCACTGGTTGCACAAGCTTTTGTGGGTAAAAAGCCGCATCTTATTCAAGATGCTGATAACTTGTTCCAACAACTTCAACAGACTAAGATTACAGCTGTGAGGAATGCTCCCTCTGTTTATACTCCCAAGGAGATTAGAGAGATTGATTTTGCTTTAGAAAGGGGTCTCTGTGCACTGCTTGTTGGGGAGCTGGATCAATGTCGGTCATGGTTGGGACTAGATACTAATAGCTCTCCTTATAGAAACCCATCTATTATAGAATTTATTATGGAAAATGAAAAAGGTGATGAGGACAGTGATCTTCCTGGACTCTGTAAATTGTTGGAGACATGGCTGATGGAGGTGGTTTTTCCTAGGTTTAGAGATACAAAAGAAACAAGATTCAAGCTTGGAGATTACTATGATGACCCAACAGTTCTGAGATATCTAGAGAGGCTGGAGGGTGGTAGCCATTCACCCTTAGCTGCTGCTGCAGCCATAGTAAAAATCGGAGCTGAGGCTACTGCTGTCATTAGCCAGGTCCAGGCTAGTGTAATAAATGCATTGAATAAAGTATTTCCTGTTGGTTCTGAAGATCAAATTGTGAAACATCAAGTAAATGGTGTGAATGAGGGTTTTGGCTTTTCTGAAAGTGAGAATCCTCTGATATTATCCGATCAGGATTCTTCCGTCAATGCTGAGGTTTCTGGAATAAAAAATACTACTGAGACAAGTGAAGGTGAATTTATTACTGAAGAAATTAAAAATGCAAGTGTGCAGATCATGTGTGCTGGTGTTGTAATTGGACTGGTAACTTTGGTTGGTTTGAAGTTTTTACCTTCTAGGAATGGCTTGCCCATGCTTCGTAAAACGACTGGTTCAGCAATGGCATCGGATACTATCAACTTAGGTATGGTTTGTAGAGACATCTGCCATTTGGAAGATTAGTACATATATTTCATTATAGATGATCTGAACGATTCATTTGCTGCAAATCTATAATTAGGTTTTACAAGTTCATAGTGTAAAGTCCATGCATTAAATTGTTCATTACTGCACAGGTTCCTTGGGAGATGAAGAAAAAGTAGAGCAGCTACCAAAAATGGATGCAAGGGTTGCCGAGGCTCTGGTTCGCAAGTGGCAAAGTGTAAAATCCGAAGCTTTTGGACCTGACCATTGCATGGGAAGGTTGCATGAGGTAAGGAATTTAACTGGTCTGCATAAAATTGGTGATGATAACTTTTAAAAAATTAAGCTTGAGTATGATCCATAAACTGATTTCCTCCCACGGTTATGTTAAATATGGAAATTATGCAATCATGCGTCTTGTGCAATTACGTTTCTTTATGGTATTATTGTTTTTTTGATTTGAAAGCCCAATCTAATATGATTTGATACCATACCATTTAGGCCATGCTTTTGGAGTTTTGGAAATCAGGGATTGTGAGTAGCAGGAAGCACTTATATATATATATATATATTTTTTTTTTTTTTTCTAGTGAAAACTGACTATTGCACAATCTTTATATAATAAACCAACTCATTTACATGATAGGGGTTCCAGCCCCCTCCATTGCAACATTCTGTTGCTCTATGACTGGCAACAGTCTTGACACGAGGAAGTTATGCAGTGAATTATCATATTTCTTTGTGTATGAAGTTTTTCTGAAAGTTAAGACCTGGTAGGTTTTGGACGGTGAGATGTTGAAGATATGGAAAGATCGTGCTGCTGAGATTGCAGAGCGTGGTTGGTCCTACAACTACACTTTGGAAGACCTCAACATCGATAGTGTGACCATCTCACACAATGGGCGCCGTGCAGTGGTGGAAACAACTCTCAAAGAGTCTACTCACCTGAATGCCACAGGTCATCCACAACATGATGCTTCTAACAGCAGAACCTACACAACAAGATATGAGATGTCTTTTACAGGTCCTGGGTGGAAAATTGTTGAAGGAGCTGTCCTTGAGTCCTAAGTAGATTATGTAACTCGTATATATCAGGTTATCCCACTTCAATTTCAATCGATCACCCTACATCCACTGCCTTGTATGTATTTTGTTTTTGTTTTTTTTTTTTTTTTTTTTTTTTTAAACGTTGTACACTTTTCAAGCACGTACCACAGTCAAGCTGTAAATACTCGCGGTGTTTGTCGTTACGATTATCCAGTTAGGATGTCAAACCCCCTTTTTAACTTGCATTTGTTTGGAAGGGAGGATGAAATGAGATAAAATGAAAAGGAAATGTAGTATTGTCCATGTTTAGATAACTACCAAATGAATTAATCTTTGTTCGAGATTGTAATTAACCACTGTAATCTCTAATTCTGTTAAAATTTAACAGAAGTCCTTCACTGGAAATTATTAGCTAAGCTTCCATGTTTGAAGATTATTAGTTAGGTGCTATTCTTTTTCTGTATATACATTACATGTATATCCTATACAAAAAATAATCATGCTCGAAGGACTGTTATACACATCAAAGATTTAAATATTTAACACGGTTCAAATTTGAGACTATTAATTAAATTATAAGAATTTTGTGTCAATTCAATTGATAAAACACTTAGTAATAACTGTTAAACGGTCTAAACCAATGACGAACTTGAAATGGATCCTCAATTGTGACATTATCAGTGCAAAAGATCCTAGCCCTTCAATTAATTTTATCAGTTTACTGTATTTTTGCAATAAAGGTGAGATTTTAACACCACCATCTTCTCCACGAGAGGATCCATTCCTGAAGAACTACTTTCTACTAAGTTGTTATTCAGTTGGTTATCGAGTTATCAACTTTCATTTTGGAACGTTGTCTTGAAGCTTGTCGGGTCCATATTGGGTCAAGTTATTGATCGGTAAGAAACTTCATTTTTCCACTACAAAAACAGTCATTGTTAACTGAGTGGAAATACCAAAATGCTTCTAAGGAATAAAGATAATGCCATAAAATTTCTAATAACTCACATCTTGTTTAACCAATTAATCTGGACCCCCTTAACCTCTAAGGAATAGTTAAACATATATTCTCCTTTTGATATTAGACTGCTTCGGGTTCTACTATGTGGTTACAGGGTCTTATTGGGGGCTTGGTGCTTGAAGCTTACTGGTCGAGATTTTTAATTGTACCCCGAAATTAAGGCTAAAGATCCTTAACCTTGGTATCTAAAGCGAGTTAGGAGAGAATTGTTTCCAAAACTCTTGTTTATACATATATTTAGATTTACCGCCATTTCTTTACAATATTGTGTTCGAAAATCGATAAGTAAACAATTCATCATGGATATTTTTATTAGGAATGATTTCTGAATTCTGATGCCTGAATAAATATTGTAGGAATACAAGGTGCTTACATACATTTGATAGATATAGACATATAGATGTATAGATATAGCTCTGATCATATTTGATATGAAACTTTCAAAAAATGATCCTAGTTACTACTTTGATGCATTGATCATATGGATGTACGAAGAAATTCGTTATAGTTGGTTACCTTGATATAATGGATATCACGTGGACGGTCGGAGGCACGAAGCATGTATTTTGCAATAATGGTATATGCAGATCGAATATCTTTTGATATACGTTCCCCGGAGTCGTGGGCTTAAAGGCCAAGCAAGCACAATAGCAGACAAAGGGTAGCACGCACGTTGATGGTGCATGATAAGTCGATGAGGGTCCATATTGTCATATCTAAGTCCTTTTTGCGTTTGCACATGATGCATGGATATTCTATTGACCAAAATCCCCTAATATTATGCTTGAAGACTATAAATAATGATGTCACACATAAACTAAATACCTTAAAATTAAATGGGATCAGATTGGCTACACTGTGAATCCAATTACGTTTTATATTCCATTACGTACCTATAACTGGTTTGATTGAATGAATTGAACATAATTTCGAACTTTCTCTGGGTCGATGTCTTGTTTGAATTTTGAAACATTCTATTGAAGTCTTTTAATTTGGAGATATTTTACTTGTATGATTTTATCATTGGGAACTTTAGTCATCAATCAGAAAAATTCGTAAAAAGAAGGAAAGTAATAACTGTATGTTAAAAGAAGTGCCACTTTATTTGAACTCCCCTTTTTATTAAACCGGAAATTAGATCGTTTTCACATGCAATAATATTACTGCAAAAGTTTAATTATGCTAATGAAAAACAAGCAATCTAGCGCTGCATTTTCTGTTTGCTATTCCTTTTTTCTATAATAATTGTAGTACTTTTATAATCTCAACTGCTACAATTATTAATATTGTAAAGTTTTTGTTATATAGAGAAAATAGATATAGATTTGATCATATATTTGACGAAACTTTCAAAAGTGTCTTCTTAAAGCTGTTAATAAAGATCTGTTAAGCATTGTAATGCATCTTTTGAGGAAATTCGAACTATCTCTATCACCCCATTGGAGAATGGGGCAGGAGTGGCAGCCAAGCAAAGAGAACAAGTGTTTGAAACAACTCATTGCCACGATATTTTCCCTATGGGGACAAAGTGAAGGCTAAGGCATCTCAATTTTTACTACCTAAAAGTGTTTTTGGAATATTTTGTACAAAGATCCGGTCAAGTGGGGACCTGTTGATGGAACAGCATATATTGAACAGTCACAAATGCTTCACATTAAACATTCCTTTTTCTCTCTATAGCGTGTCAAAAAAAGATGGTGGCCTTGAGAAATTTTCAGCTTCTATGCTTAATCCTTGTGGTGACAATTGTTGAGCTTAGAGGTGAAGAGCTGAAAAATGTCACAAATCGTAGTCAAGGCAATGACACTTTAGCAAGTCTCTCACATCAAGGTGAAAGGAATGGATTAAAAGGAAAACATAATGTTTCCTTGAATGAAGTTTTGTTCAACACAAGCAAAGATAGTTGGTATTATAGAGGAGGTGGTAGTGGAGGAGGACGTAGTGGTGGTGGTGGTGGTGGAGGAGGAGGGTTTAGATGGGGATGGGGCGGTGGAGGAGGGGGTGGCGGCGGCGGCGGTGGAGGAGGGAGTGGATGGGGATGGGGTGGTGGAGGTGGTGGATGGTGGAAATGGGGGTGTAGAAGGGAAGCAAAACATGGCAAAGGGAAACAAAGAGTGAGGCATTATCACACATCAAATAATGAAGACTATAGGATGGGGGAGTTTGCACAATGCATGGCAAGAACAAGGTGCCGAGGCTTGAGGCTGGATTGTCCTCTTCACTGTGGTGGACCTTGTTTCTATGATTGCCACCATATGTGCAAGGCTCATTGTCGTCGACCCTGAAATCTACTCAAGCTAATTCGTCAAAATTTTTATTCTTCTTGATGATTTAATGTTGACTACTCATCCAAAATTACGGTTCGGATCAAAATCAGTACCAAGCATTAATTGCATTTCTTAGGTAGGGAATTACTTTGACACTAGTTTGAGAGTGTGGTTTGTCGTTTGTACGTACTATTGATCACTATGGCACTATTGATTGTATGTGTTGCTTTTTCCATTTTAGTTCATCTAACATTAGATTGTTGTTAACGAGGGATGAACTCCCTACCACATGTATTCATGCTTGTTTTAGTGAGTAGGTGGCCATCCATGCTTATGATTTGCATTTGTGACGAGTAATTAGTAATCAATAGTAATATAGAACCTGTGTGACCATCCATCTAAATTTTAAGACAGTGTAAAAAAACTTATGCAAGTGACTCTTGTTGGGAGGACAAATCGTGACATAACAGTAAAATTGTGCCTTGGTAACTTGTTAGTCATGAGTTCGAAATCGAAAACAGTCTCTTTGTATATGCAAGGATAAAAATTGCGTACAATATCTCACCCCCTTTTCTTCACATAAGGAGGAGTTTCTAGAAATAAGATATGTATAATTTTAAGTAATTGTTATTGGACCTATTTGCCACTTGTCATTAAATCGTATGCAGCTGTCCAGTTTTGTAAATCTCATGTTCAAAATACAAGTCTTTGACATGATAAATGTGTGTTGTAAATTTGACATCGACTACAGACATGACTGAATAGTATATATAAGTGGACTCTACCAAAGAAAACAACCAAAGTTTGATTTAAAAAAGCTTAAGCGTTAAAACTAAATTAAAAAATAACATTACAAAGACTTTTGGCCATGGCAGAGGCAATGCAAGATGGTGCATCTTCTAGAGCCAAACATTATCAGGATATTGCTGAATGCAAATTTGGCTAAAATTAAAGATGTGCTGCATCATTAAAAGAAAGAAAAATGTGCTGCATGATGATGATTATATCTACATGCAAATTTGGCTAAATGACGTACTAAGGAAACTGGTTTTGCATGAGATTGCAGTCTCGAGCTACCATACTAAGGTGTGAAAGAGAATCTGAATGATGAATGATTGTTTATTGTGTCGCGACCAACTCTTGGCAGTCAATTTCGGCCATCAGATTGTGAAATGAGATATCTTAAACAAAAATATGAGGCTCATTCTCATACCAATTAATTGCTTCGGCCAAACTAAGCCAGCAGGTGACAATTGATTTTCCACGTACAAACAAGAACTTGCATATATTTGTATCTTTGATCAAATAAACTAGGTCCCTCCGATCACGATGACTCTTATGGGTCTATCCCTATACTCTAGGAACCTTAAGATTTGAATTCTAAATCCTAATGGGGATCTGAACAAAAATTCTTTGGCCCATGGGAAATCCATAAGAATATGGTCTATTGTCCTTCTTGATTAATCTATATTCTCTTTTTGATACAACTTTTTTTTTTTTTTAATCATGATATTGGTACAATGTAATTTTTATTGAAATCAGTGACTAATTTTTGTTGGAGATTATTAGTGTACATAAGATAAATATTTATCTTTCAATATAATTTATTCTATACACAAGAACCAATCAATATTTAAACTTTAAATTACTTAGTTAAGAGACATAAGTTAAACATATTGCTACATAGTCACCTTAATGTGCAACCATATTGTTTGAGCTAAGTTTGCTTAAATTAGTCTAGAAAGTTTTTTTTTACTTGTGATTGGACCAACAAAAAAATTAATACAGTCTGAATGTATCTGTTTCTACTTATTTAGGCTATTCTAAATTGCATGAAGCAATTCAATTCAACTCTAGGAAAACATCTTATGCTTCAAACATCACGAAGCCAATCTATCCTGTGGCTCCTCCATTGCTCTGGAACTGGGAATGTTCCTAAACTGATTCATGGATTTGTAACACCCCTTCCCTTCATGTCACAAATAGAAACAAAATGTTCAGATAGCCAAAATCATAATCTAGACTGGCATCTCATTTTGTAAAGATGATAAAATCAATATCATAAACATTCAATTTCATATAATTAATCAAAATTGATTTTCGAGGAAAGTTAGCAACACACTCCTAATACATATTTTTTTATTAATTGAAATTTATTGAAAACTATAAAATTAAGGGATACAGTCATTAAATTAGAGGTGGGATTTATAAAAAAAATATGATTTTAATAAATTTTAACCAATAATAGAAAATGCATTAAACAAAAATATTAATAATATTTCTCTTGATTTTTTTATCTTCAAAACTTAGGTATGACTACAAAAGTAAGATTAATTCATGGGTAAATAGCCATTTTTGTCCCTGAATGTGTAATGCGCTGACAAATCTATCCCTGAAAGATGAAAATTCAAATTTTTGTCTTTGAAAGTGAAAAAAGTGTGACAAATATATCTCTCCGTTAACTTTCATCCGTTACCGTTAATATCAGGGACGAGTTTGTCAGTGCACTACAGATTCAGGGATGAATTTGTCAGCTCTCTATCCAAAATATAATTTAATCTTCATATTCTCTCTTTTTTAATCATTACAAGCATAACATTACAATAAACACTTAAAAATTAGGAAAACAAACATAATAATAAGCATAATATTGATTAATAAACATAATTTGGTTGTTGTTCTTAAATTTCTATTATAACATTATTAGATAATTATAAAATAAAGTTGAGTCTCATTTTTTTGTAAGGATTAATTTAATGGCTGTGTATTTTAATTTGTTCGAGCTTCATATTTTGGATAAGCATTATAAGTGAAAACAAACATAATAATAAACATAACATTAATTAATAAGCATAACTTGTTTGTTGTTCTAAAATTTCTATTATAACAATATTAGGTAATGACAAAATCAAGTTAGGTCTCATTTTTATTGTAAGAATTAATTTAATGACTGTGCATTTTTGTTTAGTCTCATATTTTTGATAAAGTACTGTCACATTAGAAATTTCAAAGCAAAAATATAAGATAATACTTACTCAAAATATGATACTCAAACAAATTAAAATGTACAGTTATTACATTAATTCTTATAAAAAAATAAGACTCAGTTTGATTTTGTCATTATCTAATGTTGTTATAATAGAAATTTCAGAACAACAAATAAATTATGTTTATTATTATGTTTGTTTTCCTAATTTTTAAGTGTTTATTGTAATGTTATACTTGTAATGATTAAAAAAGAGAGAATATGAAGATTAAATTATATTTTGGATAAAGAACTGACAAATTCGTCCTTGAATGTGTAATGCGCTGAAAAATTCGTCCCTGATATTAACGGTAACGGATGGAAGTTAACGAAGGGATAGATTTGTCACACTTTTTTCATTTTCAGGGATAAAAATTTGAATTTTCATCTTTCAGAGACAGATTTGTCAACGCTGCTTTACACATTCAGGACAAAAATAGTTATTTATCCTTAATTCATGTCATCTTTTGCACTTCACTTCAGACGCAGTGTGTGTACACACACTTAGCTTTGATCTTAAATTTATATGAAGTCTTTTGCGAATCATATTTTCGGTATATCTCTATAAATGTTGATAAACCTGCCTTGCGCAATCTAGTTATGTCTATGGTACCCATCCACAGTATTTATTGTCCGGATGCGTACGAGCATAGCACATACATGTCAGACTGTGTCCACATGCAGGGATTAATTTTCTAAAGTCAAGATATATATTTAGAAAATAAGGTATAACTATATGCATCAATTAAAAAACATACGATTGAAAGTGTAATAAAGATTTTATAAAAAAGAAGATAGTGTAATAAAGTTATTAAAATCTTAATAATTAATTTTTCATCAATAGTTATAAATGAACACATCTTTTTTGTGAAAACCACCGAACACATAAGTGATGTGCCATTGTTTCGATTTAAATAAAAATTATGAATTCGAGTATTGTGGTTTAGAAGAAAAAACCATCTTTGTTGTGGCATGCACTAATTGGGGTAGTCTCTGTGTTTGGTGGGTAAACCGTAAACGAAAATAGAAACTAAAAACATACTTTTGGAGTAGAAGCCATAGCAACTAATTCCCTCTTTGGAAACGGGTGATAGCACAATGATGAAAGGGGTACGGTTGCTCCTACAAATGAATTTTCTACGTTGAGACAAAGCCATATGCCATCCATTCAAACCCTTTTCACCAAACATGGCCCTCTCTTCTCCCCTCTGTCCTTATCTTTTAGCCAATCCCATCACCATCATCATATATATTCATCTGTGCAATCTCCCCCTTTTCTCTCATTCATTTCTATCTGTCCAATCCATCCCCATGGCCATGGTCCCCCTCACCAAAAGGTACAACTACACTAGTAAAAAACATTTTCCTTGCTGAAAACACTGAGATACCCTCTTCCTGCTCCCCACTGATTTCAAACAATAAAACCCTCAAATGAAATCTCTCCATATATTTAAACTCTAAATAACTAATATATCCCCTAACCTCAAATATTTTTATACTGTTGTTTAATTATCAACTGTTAACTGTTCTACATGTAACTTTGTTAGATTTTTGTAGTAGCTCTCTTAAGAAACATACGATTTATTATAAACTTTGATAATATATTCAGTATGTTGAATTTTAATATAACTATGTTAAAAAGTGTAATAAAAATGACTTTTTATTGATTTTGTGGGGAATTTTACTGAACATATCTATTAAGCTCATACTCTCTTGTTTCTCTTCTAAACATGTGTCAAAAAACAACATGCTTTTGAAAAGGTTTACATTTACAATCACTAGTAGAAAGGTGCACAAATTTATCAAAACTTGAAAACACAGCCCGGTAGGGAAAGAGGGAGTAGAAACAATAAAAGGAAAAAAAAAAAAAAAAAGTCAAACTGAACCAAATTGAAAACATGGGCAGAGTAAGCTACAAACCAGGGTAAGAAAAAGAGAGAAGGGACAAAACAAAACAAAGAGGGTTGTTAATTCTGCCTCACGAGAATGGAAACTGAGGCTTGTTTGTTTGTTTATTTGTTTCTACCATAGAAATCTGGCTCTCTTGGAATTGGAAGAAGGACTAATCTGTGGAACAGTGAAATTATCATCCTTCAACCTTGATCTGCTGCTAACTTTGACATTGGTCTCACCGTGAACTATCACCCGATCCATTTGTGAAGAACACATAAGAGTTGGTGGCGCTTGAGGAACCCAGATCCCCATGTTCTCGGTTGAGAACGAACTCAGATGCCCCTCCATTTCACCATCAAACCGTGGCAACACATCATCACTCTGCAGTTCATCAACTCATTACAAAATATACAAACAACATAAAAATAAAAAAAATACCTCAGATACAATTGCATTGGGAGATATAAGGTTGATCTAACGGTGAAAGGATAAGGAAAAAAGGGAGAGATTGCAGGTTTAAATCACCCCGTTAACAAAAACTAAGAACTAGCATAACAAAAAAAAGACACAATTCCATTGATACTTTTGATGTGGTTCCGTGTCGTTCTTTTATCAGAATTGGAGTTTCTTAAGGTAATACACATAATAAAGGTTTCATCAAAGATCAAGATAGGTTATTAAGATGAAACTTCAATTATGAGAGAAGACCCATACCAATAATACTTATGGTTATGTATCTAAGTTTTGTAAAAAAAAAAAAAAAAAAAAAAAAAAAAAAAAAAAAAAAAAAAAAAAAAAAAAAAAAAAAAGAAGAAAGAAACATAAATTACTTTTGATAATTGAAAGAAGAAAGAAAGGAAGAATTTTCAAACCTTACAGAAACCAAAGGGAACAGAATATGAATCGAGAAAGTCTTCAACTTGCCACCCAGGAAGAGTCTCTATCAAATACTCCGATATGCTGCTAGCACTTGTTGAACCAGTTCCTTCAACAGCAACCTTGTTGTTGTTGATGATGGTGATGGTGGAAGATGGAGGTAGTGTTGTTGTTTGATGTGAAACGTTAAGAAGAGAAGGGTTTGAGTTTGAATCAGAGGTAGTTTCTGACGAACGAAGCATAGCAGAAGCAGAAAGTTTAACACCGGTGAGAAGGAACCTATCGTGCTTAAGGGTGTGTTCGTTGGCAGAGTGAATTGACACGTCACACTCTTTGCAGAGAATCGCTCTGTCTTGCTGACAGAACGTGAAGGCTCTTCTCTCCTACAACACAACACAATCCATGTTCAACAAACACAAAGTAACATATATAAATAGCTGTGAATGTTTTTTCTTTTTTTAAGAGAAAGTGGTTGATCGATTACCTGGCAAATATCGCAGAGAGGGTGTTGTTTAGGAGAAGGGCGGAGAAGAGAGAAGCGTTGGTGTTTGGAGGCGAGTTTGTTGGCATGGTGGACACGGTGGTCGCAGCCGTCGCAGAGGGCGGCTTCATCGGCGGTGCAGAAGACGGAGGCCTCGTGTTTGTTGCACACGTCGCACTGGATCTTCATTGGTGTGAGTAGCTTGTAGCTTGAAGTGAAAGGTTGAGATGGAGAATCAGTGAAGCGTGGGGGTTGGCCAATGCTCATAAAAAGTGGGAAGTGATTGAGATGGATAAATATGGTCAAATAGTAAAGGAGGAGGCACTACTATGATAAGTGACCCATCCATTCACCGCCATCCATGATCCTTCTTGTTTTTTTTTTTTTCTCCCTAAAAAAAGAAATACTTTTGTTGTAATTATTATCAGTTTTAAGACCGATCATTGTGTTGATTTTTAGACACCTAAAAAACAGTTTAAGGATAAAAATTTATATCTGCAATCCCCATTCTTGAAATCAAACAGGGTCATGTCAATAAAAATTTCACTTCACTTTTATATTATGTTTGAAGATAATAATCACATTTTTAAATTTGTGAGGCAAATCGAATTAGGACAATGACCTGAACCCTTGCACCACAAAGGAAAGCTAGTTGAAACACCAATGTTAAGAGTTTTTCTTCCTTGTAATCAAAGCATTTGTGTTTAAAGTTGATGAGTAATATGTCTGACTTGTTATAAATCTCTTAATATTTGAGTTTAATTTCTATGGATCAAAAATAAAAGAATGTCAAGTTAATAAAAAATTCTTCTTACTTTTATATTATGTTTGAAGATGATTAATCATGTTTTCAAATTTGTTAGACAAATCAAATTTGGACACTAGCCTAGACACTTACTCCACAATGGGAAGTTAACAACAAGGCCAATGTCACAAGTTATTTTTCCTTGTGATAGAGTAAGTTTCAGTTTGGACCTTCTTCCAAATCTTGAGAAAAAATAACACATTATCAAAGTCATGTCATGCTAAGGAATGAGTTAGCCCTAAAGCATAGAACTTAAGTAATGGTGGTGGACACAATGATGATATTATTAAATAGTTTGAGTTTCACATCTTTAGAATTCATAAGATGTGTTGTTTTCAAATGGCTTGTTAGATGGATCCTCTACACCACAATTATTGAATTTAGGGATTATATTTTCTTCTTCTTCACAAAGAGAAGTCAATGATGACAAGAGCATGGACATTTGTGGTTTTGGCTCGTCAAATATCAACAAGAATATACAATCTTTTTCTCTCTCTTTGTAATTATTGTTTCTAAACAAAAATCTTCAACCTTGGTGTATGATTCATGATTTTTTCTTGCTCCTTTATGCATTAGATGGTGGTTTGTTCACTTATGGTGTGTGGTTTAGGAATAATACTAATGCCTTTAATCATCTTTTAACATATTATAAAAGTGAGGTGGAATTTTTAATTAACGTTACAATACTCTTTGATTGGAGGAAAGAAATTAGGGTCAAATGGTTTCCATCCAATAGTCCAAACACCTAATTAATATAACTATTTCTTTCTTTTGTTACACCACATCTTGATCATATTAATTACTCATCTCTCTATATATTTCTCTCTTTGTGTCTATACTAAGAAAGGTGTCCACAAAGCATTTTTCTTTGAAAAGTATATCACATTTCTTTTCCTTCACCTTAGGGCATGTTATTTCTATTTTGAATTTAATCAATATTGGAATTGGTTTAGAATAACAAATTTGAATGATTTAAAACATTAGATACCAAAATTTGTAATTTTGAGTTAAATTCTAATTCCATTTGACATATCTAAATAAAGGAAATTATTGATAGTTTACATGAAATTTAAGTAAAAAAAAATTCTTCAATCAACAAAAGAAATAATGATAAATCGTGGATGTGAGAGATGATGGCAATAGTGATGATAATATATGTGTTATTACTAACCAACTTGTAATCCTGACAATTTATATATGGTTACATAATCTAAATTTATAGTTCTAATTTCTTACAATAATCAAATTTCTCACGAAACATAAATATAAGGTTAAATAAGAAAACAAAACAATAGATTAAATAATATTTATAATAATTATATATAAATTTTGAATTTATATATATATCTTGCAAAATAAAAATTACAATAAGAAGTTAAATGATAATAAATCAGGAGTGAACTTCATTTATGAATCTTTTAACTTAATATTGAACCTTTCTAAAAAAAATAGTTAACTTTTTATATATATAAAAAAAAAAGTGAATCGGTCAGTTGAACTATTTCTTTATCATTGTGAAAAAGACTAACTCAAAATGCTCAATAAGGGCCACTAACTTGATCAATTAATTTTGCAATAGTAACTTTTTAGTTAAACAAAGGGAAACCTAATTGATTCACCCATTTTTTTTATAATTTTTTTTTTCTAGCAATTCATTATTTAACACACTTTCTTTTAATATACTCTTTTTTATTAGTTAATTTTTAAAAAAATCACAAAAAAAATAATCCCACATCTTATTTATTAATTCTATCGTGATTTTGTAATTTCTAATGAATTTCAACTAATAATAAAGAATTAATGGTGCTAACATCTTTTTTTCATTTAGATTAATCGGTTTAGTTTTTTCAAAAAGTCCTTTCTTGTTTTAGTAGCTAGAGGGTGTGCTAAGAACGTTTAGTTTAAATTAATCGGTTTAATTTTCAGTGTTTTACCCTTGAAATTTAAATCATTATACCGTCTTACTCATCATAATAAAATTTGATAGGTTAAGATATATTTGCATTTTTATTTAGTTTAAGTATGTTATTGTTAGAATGTTAGAATAATGTAAAAATGATTATTTATTTAAAAATAAAATATTATATTAATTTTTAGTTTATATGTGTATCATTAGTTGTTTTTAATATAACCCTGTCCTTATAATTATTATAAACCGATTTTATAATATTATAAGGACAATCCATGAATAGTAGGTTTTATGATAATTATTTGGGTTTCTTGTCATAATCTTCCATAATTATCTGTTCCCTTCTAACCTCGGTTACCCTATTATTAATGTGGAATTTCATCGATCATTTCGTTTTCATCTTATTAGCTGCAACTTCATATTAATATAAAAATAGACCATTCACATATAAAATAGCATGAACTAGTCCCATGTCAAGAAGCTTGATTGTACTACCAGTTTTGCAGCGTTCTTATATCAAAAATATTTATCAAGCTATTCATCTTTGACTTTTACAAAAAGGTCTTTGAAAGATCACGATTCTTACTATAATTATCGATAATACCGATCTTCAACTTGGATCAATTCTCGATCTACTGTGCTGTCATCTGTGAACCCTTTTACAAATATTAATTGAAGAAGAATTATGAATTTTAGTCAACGGATCTTTTGTCTATACCAGTTAATAAAAGAGTATGGCAGTTATAAGATCCGAAATAAAATGTAATTCAAAGTAACTGACATTCTTTTGCAATTGAAATACATAGTTAATTCCAGTAGCACATGTTTTGAGCAATTGTTATTGATAAAATTAAAAAAAAAAAATGCAAAAAACAAACATTTTACCCACTAAGAAAAAAAGGCAGAAAACAATTCCATCTTACCATAGACGAGCCTTGGGACCAATCTCTACCAATCTTTATCAATTCGGCTATGATTGGAACAATTTTTGTTTTATTATATATTTTCACTAAATCCAGTTAAATTTTAAAAGAGGTTCGAATAAGGTATACTAAAATAAATTCATTATAAGTGTCAAGAAGAGAAGAGAAAAATAAGAAGAAAAAACCTTATGAATATTCTTTCCTTTATACCCCAAAACAACTCATAATAAAAAGCATAAAAATGAATGGCCTACTCAATTGGCGTAGGCTCAAGGGAACAACATGATTGTCTTAATGCATCCTCTCATAGTTTGGGGAGTTAGGTTTGGAGATCCACATTACGTGCTATGCTCACCAAATGCTTTAATGATAAAGCAAACAAATAAGAGAATATTCTCAAGTTGTGGGACTGAGACTATTTGTTGCTAAGGGTTAGTGGGCTAACTCGTAACTGGCAGTGACCCAACTTGGGCTTATTATTGGCATTGAGATGAACTTGATTAGAACTAACTCAAAAAAGCAAACAATATTCTTTGATGACATTGACTACACTAGCTAGCTTCCTCGATTTGGATGGGAATTGTTGAATGAAAAGGTTCTTGTTCTTCTATCGCTATTTTTTATGTGCATTGTTCAATCATAAAATTCAAATATGGGATACTATGCGTTGGATAAGTGCTTTTTTTTTTTTTTTTTACACTTTACGACACAAACAAAGGGTTATCCGCCGACAAGGCATCCCCCAACTTGACCACTCTTTGCCAGGGTGTCTCTTGGCCTTGTGCAAAGGGTTCTAATAATACTACTCATTTAGAGTTTCCATAAAATTAAATACATAAAAAATGAAAATATCCAAAGTATTTAATATATTTTGTACGTACCATTCTTTTCTCTTTTGAACGGTTGATTTGATTCTTGATTAGCGAAATTGAACCCTTTTAGGCACCAATTTCACGTCTATCTAGCTACTAATGTTCTGTCTCCAAATGAATTGCAAAAGCTAACC
This sequence comes from Glycine tomentella, assembly GCA_007407185.1. Lineage (NCBI taxonomy): Eukaryota > Viridiplantae > Streptophyta > Magnoliopsida > Fabales > Fabaceae > Glycine > Glycine tomentella. The sequence goes on along the minus strand of PYAF01001516.1, from coordinate 784,293 downwards.
AATAGATTCAATATCAATAGTACCCTTCTGGCTCCATTTTCTCTTTTTCTTGCATCGTCTTGCATAGCAATAATTGAATGGTTGCCGCAACCAACAGTTAACAAAAGCGTTGACAAAAGAAAATGATCCGTCAGAAATTAATGTGATAGCAACAAATAATGATTATATATCAACAATCCGTCATTCCAATTATATATTAATAACTAGTGCTAATGAACGAAAATAAGTAGTTGAAATAACAAAAGCAATATACCTAGTTAATCACCAATATGTCAAATAGTTTGATATTCCTCCCACAGTCTATTTTTCATTGCTGGTGGTTAGTTTTTTTTTTCCCTTCATCAAATCCTCTCTTGCATACAGGAATATTAACTAGAAGCCAATTTAGGAACTGTAGTCTACGCAATAGAAGTTCAGGTTGATCAAGAATCCTTATTTCATGGGTTGAAATTTTCTCCGGTGGCATATTCATTAAATGAGATCTTAAGTACCATTAAAAACCATTTAATTTATTTTTATAAATAATTTAAAAAGAGAAATGCTAGCAGCTTTTTAATGACACTCTTTTTTTACTCTCTCTATCATTGATTGAAAAATATTAACGATACCCTCTCTGACTCCAATGAAATGAAATAAAATAATGGAACATTTCAAAATAAATTTCAATGGAGAGGAACTGTGTCCCTTATTTGATAGTAATCTGATTCAGGTATGGGAGGACATGCTATTGCATGGTAGAAGCTGGTCTAAGAGCACCCAGAGAACAATATATGCAATCCTCTCCCATACCCTTTATTTGATAGATCATTCGAGTGTCACCCTACCGAGATAATAACCCACATCTGTTTTCTCATTATGGTTGTCCTTGAAAGCATGACTAGGCTAGGGCATGATAATTACATCTGTGGGGTCTAGGTTGGGACCTTATATAATTATTTTGTTTAAATAAAAATTGCGTATAAAATAGTGCAATTGACACGGATGGATCTGGAAATTAAATCTGTAGCTTTCTGACCGGGAATTAATGGTTAAATGTGTATCACTCTTCCGTTTTTTTAGCACTTTGTCAATTGTACTTTGTCATTGGCTTCTTTGATAAGTATATGAGAACGTAGAAGGTTAAAAACAAAATCACTTAATAAAAAAATTCAAATATAAAACAAAAAAATATGATAAAAGTGGATAAAAATCACATGCATTTTAATATTGTTTTTGTTCTAATTAACTTGAGTGCACTAACTTTAAAGTATTAAAATTTGCATCTTATAACTTTATAGTAACTTTGATCTGCAAAATTTAAATATGTAAGTTTTGACTTCGTTTGTCAAATAATAATAACATTAGTCTTTGGTACTTACGTACTGAATCCATGTATCTTAATTTACATGTATGGTGATTAAGTGTCCTGCATGCATGTACTTGTGATTTTCTTTTCTTTTCTCTACACTTTAACGACTTTAATTGTGGTCCCTTTCTAGTTTATATTTTTATCTAATTTAGAATATGAATCTGCACGTCTTGTTAGCATTTAAATATTGCTGGTTAAAAATGATCACTGTTGCGAATTTTTAATATTCAAAATAGTCTATACTTTTTTTGACAAAATAGTCTATACTAAATTTGCTAAAAACTACCAGTATAAGATATTAAATTTAAGATGCATGCATAAGAAAAGTACTTCTTCTCTACAAAGATAACCCATTCTTTGTAAATATGGTACTCCTTTTTATCATCACACAATATTTAAGAGTAACCATTAACAACATAAATTTTGTAAATTACTGCACTGAAAATTAACTTAAAAATTGAAATTTATAAAATCAATTCATAGTTAATTAGGTTTACAAAATGAATTGAACCGTGGGAGAGTGTAATTGGGTTTCATTTATTTCCAGGCAGGACCAAACCTGATAGTAGGGTTTGGTAAAAAAATTTATATCCATAAAATAATCTATATCCAATCCAATCTAATTCATTTAAATGGATTAGTTTCATATCCAAATCCATTCTTTTGGATTTTAAATCCAATCCAATTAATTGGATATAAAATGGATATAAATTGGATATTTGTTTTGATTTTTAAATCTAATTTTTTTTGCCAACTTTGATTGAGATTATTTTTTTTTGTCGACGTCAACTAATGATGATTTTAAGCCGTCATCGTTGAGCCTATTTTTCGATTAATGTTGGTAAATTTTTTTAGTCAACATTGATTGAGACTATTTTTTGCCCGACATCAGTCGATGCTATTTTTTTGCCGATATCAGTTAGGTTTTCTTGTCGATGTCTGTCGAGATGATTTTTTATTGACATCAAGTAAGTTTTTCACCCGACGTCGACTATGATTTTTTTTGTTGACGTCAGATGAGACTATTTTTTGGCTGACATTGGTTGAAAAAATCATCAACCGACATCAGCCAAAAAAACCTAGTTGACATCGGCCAAAATATTTTCCCAGTTGACACCGATTGAAAAAATCCTAGTTGATGTCAACAAAAAATATCTCTAGCTAATGCCAGCCAAAAGAAACAATCATTGTTAATGTTGACCAACAAATCCTATTTGTTGTCAACAAAAATATAGTTTCAACCAACATCGGCAAAAAAATATAGCTAATGTCGATAAAAAAAAAGTCCTGACGAATGTTGGCAAAAAAATATTAATGATCAACATCGGCAAAAAAAAAAATCTTATCAATGTTAGCCACAAAAATCCTAACCAATGTCGGTCGAAAATTAGTCACGATCAATGTTAATCGAAAAATCCCTAGTTAATGTTGGCCAAAAAATGCACTAACTAAAAATCATGGCCGACCTCAACCAAAAAGTAACCCTACTTAAGATCGACCAAAAATATCATTGACCAATGTTGATTGAAAATGCACTGACTAATGTCAACAAAAAATAGTCTTGGTTGTTGTCGGCCTAAAAATGTCTGGACTGATATCTGTCAAAATTGTTTTGGTTGAGGTATGCCAAAAATACACTAGCCAATATCGATTAAAAAAATAGTCTTAATCCAGATCGGTTGAAATTAGCTCTTAAATGAACAAGTACTAAGTTTTTACTTTTTAGTATTTAATAATTAAAATTTGTAAAAAAAAATGTTATATAGATCCAATTCATTTAAATAGATATGAATTTGATATGGATTGGATTTTTAAAAATTCAATCCATGCCCATCCCTACCAGATAGTATGATCATTTTGTAATTAACAGCATTGGCCCACTTATTATATATTTCTTCTTGAGAAATAAGCATTTTACGAGAGATGGATTCATCACAATATATACTATTGAATAGTCAAGGTAATATAGGTCTAGATTATTTTAGTAAGCATAGAAGTAGGGAGTAGAATGCTCTTACCCGTCTACACATTTACTACTATCCCAAAACTTGTAATAATACGCATAAAACTAAATCTAGACACCACCCACAAAGAAACAATTAATGCTGTTTTTTTAATTCGAATTTCACAATTGATATTTATAATAAAATTAATAACTAAGATCTAGATTATAAAAAAAACACCCATGAAAAAGCCCTAAATTTATTCAATTTTGTCAGGTACGCACGATCTAAAGGATGGGCTAGATGTTTATTCCCTCCCCTCCCTTTAATAATAATAATAATAATAATAAAATGTAAAATGAATTTCTCGAGGATTTCTTCTAACCCGATAAGGTTTCTTTGAGCTAATAACATTGCCTGGGAAGGAGACTAAACTACAAAGAAAAATGTGTTTTCTCTATGGTTAAAATTATGGTTTGGTCCTGCCGTAGGCAAATGATTAAATGGATCCTGCATTAGTTATATGTACGGCAGGATCATCGGCCCCAGATTCATGCGTCACAAATGTGTTACCTGCAATTTTGGACAATGTGAGTAATTAAGAAACCTACTCATGGTTTTGCAACCACAAGGAATTACAAGAAGTCAAGAATTTGCTGGCAGATACCAAACTCCAAACAATGACAATAATCACTAATTACTTGTGGTTTTCAAACAAAGCCGACTATTTTTTTAAAAAAACAATAATCACAAGAATAAATAGTACATACCATAAAAAGTTTATATTATTATTCAATCATAAATTACTTATTTTCAAGTTTATTAACTTTTCTAATAATTGTTGTGTAACTTAAAAATGATAGTAACACTCCAACCACAATTTAAACTGTGGTTAACTCTCGCATTCTAGACTAAAAAAATGTACGCAGCAAGTTACAGCTACAAAGCCTGCGAAATGTAAGACCTAAAATTAAAATGGCAAGATATATAAAACTTTACATTGAAGTGAGAAGCTTGGGATGAGTTGGTTATTCCAAGCACCATGGAACAGAGTGGATAGTAGAGATCAAATGAAGTACAAGAGTTATAAAATAAAGATTTATATGCAATTTTAATTCTCTAATTTTTATTAATATGCAATTTTAATCTTTTTATTTTAAAATAAAACATTTAGTCCTTTTATTTTAAAAAATCATAATTTTGATCCTTTTGGTGCAATTATATCTTGAGTCCAATTACAAACGTTTACCATGAGCTTCATTAACATTCCGTTAACATAAACATTAACTAACATGGGGGCTGTGGCACTTATTACCCACTTAATGGACAACAAATAAATTAGCCAATAAATGTTCATCCGGCGAAGCCAGCCGTTGATCAAGAACAACCACATTCATCCGTCGGAAGATCTCCATTTAGGCTTGTTGAATCTTGAATCTAGGACATTCAATTCAATTTGCAAAGTTAAACTATATATTTGTGCAATTCTTTAATCTAACCTATGCATCTCTTTTAAGTTAATCAATGTTGAACTTAATTATCAAGCTAGCTTGCTCCACGTCACACCACCAAGTTTACATGCACACTTGTATATAAAAAGCTTCTTCAAACAAATTATAGGACAACGCTATAGAACACCCAATTTCATTTCTGGAAAGAAAATCTGAAATCGCTGCAAATCTGAAAAGTGGTACCGGTTTGGTTCAATAGGCACCCAATATCATTTCTGGAAAACAAACTGAATCACCGAGGCCTTCAACATGAACCAGACTCAAATCTTGGCCTTCAAGAACAAACCCCCAACGCCGGTTGAACTCATTCCCAAGGCCACCCCCCACAGTACGAGGACGATGTTCATGTAATTCAACACCATCGTTAATGTTCAAGATTTTAATTTTCTTATTTTTCCACTGTCTAATTTTTTGCTAAACAAAAAAAAAAAAAAATCCAACTCACCACATATTTATCCCCTAAATGCATGGCACGTGGATAATTAAGCGTCACATGTTGGTCAAAGTTAACAAAACTCACAGTCAACTCTACAATTAAGTTAAAGATTTAAAAATAAAAGAAATTAAATGTTTCAATTTTAAAATAAAAAACTTAAATTACAAATTGATTAAACTAACATAACCAAAATTACATTTTAACCTAAAATAAATAGTGAACTTAAAACTGTTTGAAGGAAGTTATTAATCTTACTTACCAATGATGTCCATGAAATTCACTATGTCAAGTCTTCTAACACGAGTGTCTAAAATGATACTGAGAGGAAAAAAAAAATATAACGTTAGAAAATAAATGCCTATGTTAATTAAAATGATGAAATTGCATAAAATAATTTATGGAAAACTTCAATGATGTTAATAATAAATTGGCAACAAATTCCAGTAGTTATGTGTTTCATTTCTTCCAGTTCATCCTCAAAAGTGTTATCGAAACATTTAACAAGCAGTAGACATGTAGAGTGATCAGAGTTACTACATAATGGTTCAAGCTACTTAAATTTAATACATAAGAGGTATGTGACTTTCCTAAATAATTTAATTTCCTTGTGTGTTGCTCCTTCTATTTTGTATTGAACTACTGATGCAAGGAGAAAAATTCAATCCAAAAATGCACGAGAAAAGTAAAAAGGAATGAAATGGAAAAGGCTAAAGGACTTTGTTTTAATTCTTGAAGAAAATGTTCCCAAAACTTGCTCCCTTGTTTTGCTTCCAACTACCATATTCATGATATATTACATAATTTATCTTACACTTTTAGACCATTCTAGAAAGAGTTAGAAATTACCGTACTCATTATCAAGCTTTGACCTTACACCAAATAGAAAAATATGAGAACATGATGGATGCGTGCACTATTTGTTTTTTAACCAATAAGAATAAAAAACTGGAGTGTATATAACTGAGAAATGAGATTACACATTGTACAACACAGTCAAAGTTGTAAACAAACAAAGAATTTCAAAAAATTATCACATTTTTAAATGGATAGTATAATGTGTGTGATTTGTTTATAATAATAATAATGACATGTGCGTGTGTGTGTTTTCTTATGCATGCTTATATATAATCAAGATCAACTTGCACCAATACAAGCTTGGCAAATTTACACTATTAATTAAAATGTAAAATAAATTAATGACTGTTGGATTGCAACAAGTGTATGACGTTGCCAATTTCAAATGGAGCCAGCATTTCTTTTCTATACCAACTGTGATGCTAGGCTACTAGATACAATTAAAAACTGGATGAATTTTAGGAGATAATTACAACCATAAAAAAACTATTTGAAATTGTTAAGAAATTTTACAGAAGATGATCTACTAGTCAATAGCATCCTAATGGAAATTTTCATGAGAATTGAAATGCATCCTTGAGAAATTATTAAATTGTATCAAATTAATCTGGTTTTACACAAGTGCCAATAAATGCTCAACCTACCGTTGTGGCCTTGTATATGTGTTGATAAAGAAAATAGAACAAGAGAAGCAATGCAATGCATAGTCTGTCAATTTGTGATCTTGAAAGTGCTGAAAAAGGGGAGGACACTACCTTGATCTCCACTGGATTGTGGAAGATCTAGGACTTTGTTGGTGTTGTTTCAAGGATAGGGAGGTAATACTTTTAGTCAAAAAATGATATATATGTTCACATATCAAAAAATTCTCAGTTTTTGATGTCAAGCTCTAGAAACAGAAGTTTTCAGTTTTATGTTTCTATAATTTTAGCTCTGAATTTAAAGGCCCAGTAAGTAGAAGGAGCATAAAGCAATAATATGATTTCAATTATCTGTTTCTGACATTTGAGGACCTCATTTGTGACATCACTAGCACTCTAACGATGATTGGCTCTCATCTCGGGCTTAAACAAGACCAACCAATGCAGGCACAATGAGGGGTGTGCAAAAGTAATTTAGCAGTTGTCACAAAAATTCATATATGCTAGTCTAAATCTGACAAGATATTTACTGAATCAACCTAATGTGGTATGGAACTAATATGAAAACATTAGTGCTTAACTAGATATATGCAATTTAAAGTAAAAAGAGAGAAGCACTAAGAAGAAACGTAACAAATAATGACAAAAGAAGGAGCACAACAAATAAGGACAAAGAAGGGAGCATTTGAGAAAGGAAATAAAGGAAGAGAGAAGTAAAAGGAGGAAAATGCAAAGACACAATCAACCCAAAAGCTTAAGCTATTAGGCATGAGCTTAGAAATTGCTTTTAGTCACATCATATCTCACACATCTCTTGCTTAGCAAAAAAAATTCTCACATCTCTTCACACAAAAAACCTTTGGACTGAAGGCTTGAATAAAGCACAAGCACGGAAATAACCTGTGCTTTAAATTTAACTTTAAAAAAGGATTGATGGTAGAGATAAAACAATCATTTGCAAAAAGAATGCTCCAACACCATGTCAAGAAACAACCATCCCTAAAGCACCAGCCAATATAATAACTTACAAAGGCTCAATAACAATTTTCAATTTATATAACTTATACACAAGAAATATATACACAAAATTACACCTTATATTTAATGTTTTAACTTATCAAGCGGAAGTAATTTGAATTCTTGCTCACGAATCATAATTACTTCATCTACAAAACTAATAAATTAACAATTAATATTTACCATAAAAAAAAACAAGTAGCTCTAGCAAATTGTTAGCTATATCTTGCCTAAAATATACATGCCAACAAATAAATACAGTCAACAAAAAAAAAAACGATATAACAATATAAGCAGTCATACCAAGCAGAATACGGCATTAAATCGTGACATTGATGATATATGTAGGACTTCTGATATATAACATACATAGCATTTCCTATCTGTCAAATGTTTCCAAAAGCAAGGCATTTATCGTCATGCATTATGCATATATCAGTTATAATTTAAAAAAGGAAATATTTCAGACTTAGAAATAGAAAGTGAGCTCCTGCTTAGTGTGTACAAGAGAGAGAATACAGTGATTACTGAATACGTTGAACGATATTCTGCCATCCGCATAAAAAAATATCTAGTTGTAACCAAGCTAGATTCTACCTAATAATAAGTTACAGAGTTTGAACAGAGACATAAAACTAAAAGGTACAAATGCATGATAAGAATTTCTTTGTATAGCAAAAGTAAGCATAACTGATGGTAATAAGCTTGAATTGAACCATGGAGTCCAACGCACATTGCATGTCAGACACAAATCAGACAATGAATATATTCCTTAATCAGTAATACAAATTCATTCATCTGCCAATATTAATTGATATGCACATTTGGCTAATTGCAAGGCAAATGTTCATAATTGGAAATTTCACAGAAAATCCATAAGTAGAATAAATGAAAGAGAGGTGAAGAGAAAGACCTCAAGGGAATAGGAGGAGGTTGTGGCTGAGCCAGCTACGATGCAGAAGCAACGAGGAGGTGAAAAAGAAGCAAAAGAAGAAATGGCATAATACAGAGGTGTATAGAAAGGCCAAGTTTTGTGATTTATCTATATTAATATTAATTAATTAATCTCTTTGAATTCCCATTTTAGTACAGAAATTGTATATCCTTTTTATTTGAAGAAATTATATATCTGATTTTAGTATTTTAGTTTTTGAAATTAGTTACTTTTCATACTCGTCGTTCTTTTTTTTTTTTCCTTTTAAAATTTAATGACTAAAATTAATTGCTAATTAAAATTATTAGATTAAAATAAATGAATTTTGGGATAAAAAGTAACTCTCTTAATCCCTCCTCATTTATCTTGTGTATCGGAATCCTTATTTTATTCAGTTGAATTCGTAGTTTATTATTAATTTTCTAATTTTTAACTATTAATACTTTTTTAAAAAACTATTGAAAATATAAATACAATTAAAGGATGGTAGTTTTAAATGATTGAGATAATTTTTTTTGGATATGTGCAAAAATAGTATGTAAAATGCACCTCAAATGCTTTGCTTTTTTAAAATTATGAGTGAAATATAGATGGAAGCATAAAATAAAAGTATACTGAAAAAGAAATATGCTTGGATAGATAGAATAAGAAAGAAAAAAAGTAGAAGAATTTTTCTCTGTTTGCTTGGATAGACAAAAAAAGATAATAGAAATAAATTATGCCAATTTTTTTACTCTATTATTTTTTCTTAATATATAATTTTTATGTTATAAAAATATATTTAAAAATGAAAAAAAAAATGATGATGGATAGTGTAGGATTTCTTTTGTGGAAATAAATTAGTTGTCCTGGGTGTTCTTAGCCTGGGCACTTTAGCCAAAAAAATGTAGGATTTCTTTTGCACAGTAACAAAAAACACACAACTATGATAGTTAGAGTTGATATGCACACTCAAGGGCCAATGAGTGAGGAAATAAATTTGCTATTTTTTTAATTTCTGTTATGATTTAGGAACAGTTATGTGAGTCTCCAAGGGAAAAAAAATTAAAGGAATCCAAAACAAATTTCTATACATATTTCATGTTTGTTTTATCAAAGGTATGTATTGAATAAAATTTATGATATAATTTTTTGTAATTATGTTATATAGTGTGAAATATTTATCAACTTTATTGATGATTAGTATTTATTAAAGAAATTATTTGATCACCTTTAATATAGTTATTTTTTTAAGACTTCTTTTCATCCACGAAATTCAAAATTGATACTTTAAAGGATTTAAACTTGATTTCACTTAAATTAATGTAATGTTGATATTTATAAATATTTCAAACATTTTAAAAATGTGAGGGTGATTTTGAAACATATATATTATTTTTTAAAAAGATTATGAATCAATTTCTCATTATTTTATTGGGTTTGATGAATAAAGTAAAGTATGCACAATTAATGCAAATGAAAAAGAAGAGATATAGAGAGAGCAAAATTGATATCTAAGGTTAGAATATTAAGATCACCATGTAAATTTGATATTTTTATGATAATGTTTCTAATATTTTAGAGTGGGCATAAATATGAACTAATTATTTAGGGGGCATAGATCAATTTCAACCCTCACACTATTAAGTCATTATTTAAGCTAATTTCCTCCTTATAGAATAACATTATAAACTTTAAGACACATTAACTTATTTATATTTTAATACAAAACAATTTCATCTGAATAACTAGTTGAATCATGTGATTGATTGGGCTGCCACGTGTGGACCATTGTGATTACTAGTAACGCATTTAAGTTCTCACATCAATATGTTTTATGTCATTAGTTTTTTTTCAATGATTAATCAATAAACAAAAGTCCCCTAAAAATCTCTAGGAAAACTAATACTAGTAGCATCCGTCCTCAAAACACTACAAATAAAAATGTGAGGCTATTTCAAAAACATGATACTGACTTAGCATACCTAAACTATGTTTGGCTAAAACATCTGCGATTTGGTTAGATTCATGAACCACACACCCCCAACTAATATTCTTCTCTTTGTAATTGACATCATGGATCGATTGCGTTAACCAAACCATAACACCGATTGGGGTGAAACGAGATTAACTTGATGGATACTCTTTAGTTTTTTAGACTATTTTACAAATTTAGTAATTTTAGGAAATAATTTGACCCGTTCTATAATTTCAAAGGTTAAATGACCATTTCTTGTGTCTAGATTGCCGCAATGGGCTAATATTGGCTCCAACAAAACACTTGGCATGTTATATGAATTTGTCTGAAATTAGTTGACTAAAGATGAAATCAAATTAACTTTACTGATAGTCTTCAACTTCAAGAACTAAACTAATATCATTTTATGCATAAAAATAATTAATATAATTTTTCAATTTAAGAGCTTAAAATTAAGGATGTTCATGAGATGGATTGGTTTGAATTTATGGTAAAAACACACTAGTTTGATTTAGATTATCAAATTCAATAAATATACTCCTAATTAAATTTAAAATTTACTCATTTATTTTTCCCCACCTTTGCAACCATTCGATACCAAAGTGAGAGTAATATGTTGCATTGTAAATCTAGGATCTATTTGTAAATATTAAGATTTTAAACCTGATAATAAAAGTATTTTGAGGACTTCAGAGCAAAATTAAAAACTTTAAAAACTCAATAACTGTACACGGCACTTAAAACAAAATATAAATTAAAAGAGAGAGAAAATGATATGTTTCTTCTTCTGTCGTCACGATCGTAAATCGTAACGTAAGGAACTGATAACAAAAAAGGTTTTTTTTTTTTAATTTTTTAATTGAAAATAAAAAGAAAAGAAAAGAGAGAAAAGACAGTGTGGGTAAAGTTTGTGTTACCTTCGTTGAGACATGATGACAATTTATCGGCTGAGAGGCCAATGATCCACTTAAAGAGAAACCTATGATGAGTCTTGGCCTATAACTCTATATAATCTAAAAGAATAATATTCGTACACTTTGAATAATATTTTTATTTTTTCCTTTTACTTTCTTTTTTTCTTTTTATTTACATCACATCATCTATTATATTATATTATTATTCATTAATTTATTTTTATTTTTCCTTTCTTCTGCCGCTTACATTAAAAAATAGTGTATAATAATAATTTTCCTATAATCTACATTCTCATCTACCATCATTTCACTCACATGCAGGGTCATTTGGATTTTGGACCAACCCCTATAACTATATAACTATATCTACTTGCGCATGGGGACCATCTCACGTCAAATTTCGTTTCCAATTGACGTAAATCTACATTCTTCGCACTTTCTTATCAAATAAATAAATAAATAAAAAGCCTTTATGAAATAAATTAATTAATTAAAAGCCCATGTGCAACCATGTTCTGAAGAGTGTACTATAAACTTAGTGCTCGATTAATTATTATATTGAATAATTTTGAATTAAAATAATATAAGGATTTCGCTATTGAAGCTAATTAAAAGGTTATATGATGAATAAATTATATATTTAAAAATAACTTGATAATGATATTTTTATTATTTACAAAGAACCTTTAGAAGAAGAATAAAGAGCTAAAACTCAAAAAGTTACAAACACTGAAACAGTTTTGTTTAATTTATATAAATATATAAAATATAAATCATTTTTCTGAATATATTTTTTAAGACTTTTCATACAAAACCTATATAATCTTCACGTTTTTAAATAAGCTTTAAAAAACTTAAAAGTATTTAAAAGAAATAATGTTTCAGCTGCGATACAAAAAAAAAAAGGGAAACATGCATGAAATCAGATGAAAAATGCAGCCATGCATGCGGATGCAGGTAGTAAAGTAGGACCGTTTGAAGTTTGAAGTTTGAAGGGAAGAAACTCAGAAAGCAAGCACAAGGCTCGAGAGCAGAAGGGATGCTGCGATAGGACAAACTTAGATTGAAAAGAATATTACTAGAAATCAGAAGGAAAACGTTTCTACTTAGATATAATAATGAGAATAAAAATAAAAGAGAAAAGATTAATTTTTTATATAGATAAATAGATAAAATAAAATAAAATAATGAAATGAAGATTTTTCGCATGTATTTAACTTAGTAGGAAAAATAAAAACAATTTATATAAAAATATCTCGATTTAGATATAATTAAATATACTTTAATACTATATAATACATTAAACAATATATTAATAAAATTATAAAATCATCAAAATAAAAAATAAATTAAACTAAAACAACCATTTTATATTGAAAATTAAAATAAATACTTTAATTTTAAAAAAAATAATTAGGATAAAAATCTTATATAAAATATTATTTAATTAATTGCTTAAAAATGTATTTTTACATTAATATATGGTATATAAAATTAAAAAGTAACTAAATAATAAACTATTGTCACGGTTATACTAATATAAAATTCAAACTAAGAGTTATAATTGTCAAATTTAATAAAAAATAGAATAAATAATATATCATTGAAAATGTAAATATGTTTATATTATTATCCAATACAATATGTTTAGATAATTTTATTGACTTTTAAAATGATTTTGGTAAAATTTATACAATGATGATTTTTTATTAGTTAATAGTGTAAAAAAATTATACCGTCAGTAATATCTATAAAAAAAATTATATTTTTTAGGATTTTTTCTGGTATACTAGGTGTTTCAAGATTGAAAAAAATTATAAATTCAATGATATACTAGTTAACATTAAGAAATTCATAGATTGGTATCAATTATTCGATTTTATATTTGTATTATTAGAGTATAAGTGTGAATAAAAAAATTTATATTAAGATAAAAATGAGAAAGTTGATTAACATATAAATGACAAGATTCACAAACCTATAAAAAGTTGATCCATTAAAGAAAATCTCTCTATTGTATGATTAGAGTTAATAGTGCGACTTAGTGATCAACTTAAATAAGTATTGGCTCATAATGAAATTAGTAATGGATTCATGTATAAGGATCTTTTTTTTTTAATTTTATGAAAAGTCTTTTTAGTTATGTAGAGGTAAAGCAATGTGTCTTATTGATAACTTGATATAAGCTAATAACGCAAATATGCATAAATTGTATTCTTGACAATGACTAAGTTCTAGTATGGATCATTATTGAATACTCATAAATGAAAAAAACTTTCGCTTAAGATAGAACATATTATAAGAAAGAGACTCACACAACGTAAAAAATATTGAAATGCAAATGTAAATAAAAATCTCATAACATTAAATACAAATAGAAAGTTTAACAATATATATATATATATATATATATATATATGAATGATAAAAATCCACTGACTTGTCATGTTTGTTTAATTTTTTTAATTGAATGTAATATTAAATTTACTTTGTAA